>JAXIVH010000036.1:3601059-3626059 GCA_036785325.1 Urophycis tenuis | reverse complement strand
GTGTTGACTCACTGGCTCTCACTAGGTGTACTGGTGCGGTGTGAGGATTTCTGCAGATATTGTACTGTGTCCTATAGAGAGAACATAACTACTGCAAAAACCCATTCATGTTACGATATGATTTGACATGCCCTGCCGTCACACAGGAAACACAAGCACTGGGGGAAAGATTGCTGCTTTTTAAGTCACTGATCAAAATTGGTCTGCTGGAAAAAAAAAAAACGTACAGAATAGAGTGAACCAATTGTTTTTTACGTATTTAGGAATTGGTTGTTTAATTCACTCACTCCTTCCTTTTATTCACATTGCACTGTATATTGATTGAATACACTTTATTTACTGACACTTAGCAAGCTGAGTATGCTTAGAGGTTCGCTGACCTGAACTCAATTGCCAGAATGTAAGTTATTTTGCAGCTGCGTGTGTGAACATGTTTATCCCATGTCTGTCCCCCCCCCCCCCCCCCCACCGCCATGAACATGTCATTTTCACTGTCCTCACAATGGATTTTCTGGAGTTTCTGTTCAGTCAAACACAAATGTAATGTCCCTGTCCCCCCCTCCGCCCCTCCTCCTCTCTCTCTCCTGTGCATTGTCATGGACTCCAGGGTGAGTCCACGTGACCGCGCCCTCTTTTGTGCTCAGGTTCGACCCCCCCTTACTAGCTGAACCACAGTGGTTGTGGAGCCTAAGCCCAATTACAGCCCAGTACCACCCCCTGCATTCACCCTTCACCTGGGTTACACCCTGGCTGGCAGTTGAAACTGGTTCCACCCTAGACATCCCTGCAGACTCTACATTTGTGGCAGGGTTTGTTCTGTCCCATCACCTGGCAATCGAACAGCTCGTCACAAGACACCCCGACACATTCCCATATCAAACCATGGATTCCTTTTCGGTGCCAGAGAAGTGACCACGTCAATTGTGTCCACAATTCTTTTGGTTTCGTTCCATCCTGCCTCTTTGCCACCTCTTTGCCGTCTTACTGCCAGAGAAGTCGTCTCACCTGCCCTGAAACCCAGGGCTGTTGGTAGGATGGCCCGTGTGTACACACCTTGTACCCAGCTAATGTGTATGTGTTACAAAGCCCCTCGCTTTCATTAGCGCCCAGGCTTCAAAGTAGGCCCTTGGGAGCATCCAGTGTTAGTGAGGTGTGCATGTGGGGATGTGTGTGATATGTGTGTGTGTGTGTGGGTGACACACCAGCACCACCATTTTTTTTTTGTTCTTCCACGAGAATGACGGTGTGAGAGAGAGAGTTAGTTAGTTACTTCAATAGTTTATTAATACGTAGAAGGGAACAAAGTAAAACCCCCCACACTGCAAGCAGCAAAGTGGGGAGGTGAAATGCGTGGCACGAGCTCTTGAGCAAGCAGACAGGAATGTCGGTCCCCCCTGGCTACTGCTATACTTCTTTCACACAGACGTCAGAGGTCAAGGTTCAACCTTTTTATTTCCAAACTCTTAACAAAAACGGTCAAAAACCTTCCATTAGCCCTTTTTACCTGCTCTGCCTCTCTCAGTCTCGCTGTCTCTCTCTCTCTTCCTCTCTCACTCCCCCCTCCCTCCATGAAACTGAATCCACCTCGCCCGCATATGTAATCGGCCCCCTCCCGCCCCCTCTCACTTGTATACATTTTATACATTGCATACTTTAAATGTGGACATGGTTGGGTGCAGCCCGGGTGCCCTGGGCCAGGGTCCGAGCTTGTCCTTCGTCGTATCTATGTATCCTTAACACTATCTTTGATTCGACACTGTAGTCGCCATATCTTCTTCATCGTTATTATTCATCTCATTCATCTTCAGCAGTTATGATTGTACGATTGTAATCTTCCTCTTCTCCCCCAAGCTCTTCCTCCGTGCCCCCACTGAACCCACACAAGCCCCCCCCCCCCCCCCCCGTCACCCTGTCACCTCCCCCCCCCCCCCCCCCCCCCCAAACATGCACAAAAGAACTAGTTTGTCTGGAAAGATCAATAATGACATGGGATACCTGAGAAGGTGAGAAGATCAGCATCAACATGCTTAATGATGAAGAAAAGAAATGTCTACAAAAAATACTAAAGTGAAAATGGTGAAGTGCACTATTATTATTGCCTGTGAGAAATAATGACCAATAAACAACAGAAAACAAGACAAGTCGTTGGCATTTCTGGATGTGGTTAAATATTTGCAGATATTGCATTGCATGTTTGCAGCCTATAGATATGACTAGTATGCCTATATTTTCCGTATAGGCCCATAGATGGAAAGCCCCTAGGTTGATGTGTTCGCACCACTGAGTGGAAAGTGCTAGAAAGTGAATGAAGATTATTCGTCTGAAATGGAATTTTACTACATTAAATCTTTGTTCGCTTTATTACTTCATGTCTCGCTGCTGGTCGTTATAACCATAGTAACACATTCAATTTCACATAGGCCTATCACAATTCTACTACTCCCTTTCTCCGCGTGTCACGTGTCGGTGATGGGCGGGTCTTGACATAGTGACGTCAGCGAGGTTTTACAAAACCGTCCCTCCAAAAAAGAATAATAAATACCGAGCCGCTCCTCTTCGCGGATGCGACCCTGGCCTCTTTCCCTCTAACCTTTCGTGTTTAAGAGTGAAGCGAACGAGTGTCGGGAAAAAACACAAGGTCGGAATTAAAGAGTTTCCCGGATAACGAACAAAAATTATCAGGTAATTGATTTAGCAAATTGAATCGCCTTTTCTCTGCGTTTACTAATCAGGAATCCGCCCTCCTCGGCCACACTGTGTATCATTACTGTATGATGGTATTCATGTTTCCACCGGCTGATGCTTCTCAGAATACATTGACGGCGATTGTTATATCCCCATGCCTTGTGTGCTGTGCTGCTGTTAGTTTCGTGTTAGTGGGTGTTCCTCTCTCAACGGAATGTTGGCAGTGCTCGATGGCTGCACATTTGAAATTATTTTTGTTTTGTTCCTGTTTAACTATTTAGCCTCATAACATGCAGGCCGGTACCATAGCACTAGTGTACAGCCAAAGTTATGTCGGTTTTTTTTTATATATCTATACCGCTATATCTATACTGCTTGTATTGGAAGTGGTATGCTATGTACATAAAGCCTTACTTACCATGTTTGCCATCCTAGTGTCACTATTGGCAACTATACACCCACTGGACGCAGCGTGAGACGCGACACGCGTGGTTGTTAGAACAACTTGCCTGGCAACATGTAGATACTGAGGCTTGGCCTGCAGCTTTGTTACAGCAATATTAAATGCAACTTCGTGTCACTTTGTCATACTGTTTGCATGCACAAAGTATAGGGCTATCCTGCCGTGTATGAGCGTGCGCACACACACACACACACACACACACACACTCACACGCACGCGCGCACACACACACACACACACACACACACACACACACACACACACACACACACACACACACACACACACACACACACACACATTTTGCGTGTGTGTGGGAGTGAGTGTCCAAATGACAGGCGCTCCATTCACATTCCTTTCTTCCATTCATTTTCGTTGTCCTCACGCGCGCGCCTCGTCCACGCACTGCTCTCAGACGGTCCTTCCGGTTCTGCCTGATGGGCGCCATTGCGGTCGTCCTTTAAAACGCCCAATGCTGTTAGTCGTAACTAGAAGGCGCTAAGATGGCTGTACGGACCCTTCACTGCTTGGGATACTAATAGAACGAAAGAAAATCAATTACAGCGAGATTTTTTTTTATATTAAACACATTTACACAAATGGCTTTTTGCATAGGGTAATCCATTCATGTTATTACTTCGTTGAATTTCATTGTACGCCCAATGTATGTCTTCAGCCCGTATATATACGGGCCGTTCTATATATACGTATATATATATACGTTCTATATATACGGGCCGTTCTATATACGGTCCGTTCTATTATTAGTGGGCCGCAAAATACTGCCTGTCTTAAAACTTAGTGGACTACTGTATTTGAATTTTTGTTACAGTTACAAGTTGATTTCAACACTATTGACATTTAAACTTGTCAATGTTGACAATGCTATGATACATTTTATAGCAACAGCAACAAAAGTCAACGTTTGAGCTGTATTCAGACTTTTCTATCTGCAAATAGCAGATGAAATGTATTCTGCTTGCACCTTGTTCTCCCCCTGTAGTATACAGTTGTTACTCTATTGTTGGCGGTGGAGACAATCACTGGGCTCCGCTGATGGAGGGAGTCAGGCATGTCCTCCGCACAGCGCGCAGAGACAAGAAACACAATAGTCCTTCTTTCCCTGCACAATACTGCACTTGTTGGGCTGGGGTGGGGCTGCAAGTTGGTGCTTTCGTTTGTGTTGACATGTCAGTCTGGCCCAGCGGAGTGTGTATTAAGTTTGTTAAACCCCCGTGAAAAACGGCGTTCAAAGCAAATGCCCTGTACGTGTTTCTACATTTTAAAAACCAGTACATTTTCAAATGAGTTGCCAGTTAAACCTAATGAGTCAACTTTTAAACGGTGTCGACGTTTGTCGTCTCTTCTAGATTCATGCAACACTGTTTCTGTGTGTGTGTGTGTGTGTGTGTGTGTGTGTGTGTGTGTGTGTGTGTGTGTGTGTGTGTGTGTTAGATTCGGTCAACTGAATCGCACATTCCAGTATGGTGACTGTATTACTGTTGTGCATGAAACAATGGAAAAAATAATAGATCTGGACTGTATTATCCCATAACCAAATGTAATGAAACAGTTATTATATTATCATCTTTTCCACTTCATTCTAAACACACCCACATCACCAAGATTCAAGAGTTTATTGAATCTTGAATCTTTTATGGTAATGAATGTGTTTGGACTGAAAACACACACACACACACATCCCACCCCTCACGCCCTTGTCTGTGTGCTGCTCCCCAGAGATGGCAGAGGCCCACCAGGCCGTGGCCTTCCAGTTCACCATCACCCCAGAGGGCATCGACCTGCAGCTGTCCTACCAGGCCCTGCACCAGATCTACCGCTCGGGGGTTCGCTCCTGGAAGAAGCGGGTCAGCCGCATGAGGGTAGGTCTCCCTGATCGCATGCTGGTCTCCCTGGCAGCGCGCTGGTCTCCCCGGTCACGCTGGTCTCCCCGGCTGGGTGCTGGTCTCCCGGGCAGCGCGCTGGTCTCCCCGGTCACGCTGTTCTCCCCGGTCGCGCTGGTCTCCCCGGCAGCGCGCTGGTCTCCCCGGTCATGCTGGTCTCCCGGGCAGCGCGCTGGTCTCCCCGGTCACGCTGGTCTCCCCGGCAGCGCGCTGGTCTCCCCGGTCACACTGGTCTCCCCGGCTGGGTGCTGGTCTCCCCGGTCGCGCTGGTCTCCCCGGTTACGCTGGTCTCCCCGGCTGGGCGCTGGTCTCCCCGGTCACGCTGGTCTCCCCGGCAGCGCGCTGGTCTCCCCGGCAGCGCGCTGGTCTCCCCGGTCACGCTGGTCTCCCCGGCAGCGCCTTGGTCTCCCCGGTCACGCTGGTCTCCCCGGCTGGGTGCTGGTCTCCCCGGTCATGCTGGTCTCCCGGGCAGCGCGCTGGTCTCCCCGGTCACGCTGGTCTCCCCGGTCGCGCTGGTCTCCCCGGCTGGGCGCTGGTCTCCCCGGCTGGGCGCTGGTCTCCCCGGTCACGCTGGTCTCCCCGGCCGGTGACGGTGTAATGACCCACGCGCCTTACAGTGCCAAGTTCTGTGTAACCGGATTCAAGGTGTTTTTGTCCAACAACAACGTGGTGTTCATGAAAATATATCACAGCGGAATCATGACGGAGACATAGTAGTAATAACATAGCAATAATCCCTTTAATAACCTTTTATATAATAACTTTGCTTAAAATGTGGCTGCCTACATTACAGATGTGTAGGCTGGAGCATTTACCAAAAATCTTTCTTGAGAAATTACTGATCTCGTTTGACATTTCTTTCTTTCTTTCTTTCTTTCTTTCTTTCTTTCTTTCTTTCTTTCTTTCTTTCTTTCTTTCTTTCTTTCTTTCTTTCTTTCTTTCTTTCTTTCTTTCTTTCTTTCTCTCTTATTATTCAGTATGATAGTAGTATGTATGATTTGTGAGACTATTCCTCACTGGCCCAAGTGTGTTAGTCTTAGTCTATGTGGTCTGTTCTGTTAGGTCTCCAACTCTTGGACCAATTTGCCCCATGGAAAAGCCAAAGGGAGGAAGGTTGTGTCTTCACTGACAATGGGTGGGAGACTTTAGGAGCACTACCTTGGGGATTAGGACAACCTTGGCTGGTGTTTTTAGAAGAATGAACAGTGAAGAATGATGATTACATGGTATGGTTGTTGTTTGTCCAGGCAGTGTTAGTTGGACTTTGCCTGGCTGTAGGAAGACATCTATCGTGAAAGGCAATTTAAAAAAGCTGTCTTATGTACTTAGATATAAGACTTTATTTGCACCATAATATGTAAACACCTATTTCAACGTTGTATTTTTTTAGAGACGGCATGATAAGTGAACTTAATCACAAGGGCTTCCTGTAGCCATGGTGTCAGATGAGACAACAGACCACTTCTACTTATCTGTCTGTCAGTTTTTCATTTTGTCACAGCCTGTGTTATCCACTGGTTCCTGCTAGTTTCTTTTCAGACATCTGTATCAGACTCTTTATATCATACATCAATAATTCAAACTGACTTGATGGACTGCTGTTAAAAAAAGTTGCAAGACAGGTTAATGCGGGATGTGGAAGCACAGCAGTCCCTAGTGTGGGGCTCTGCCCTCAAGCGACAGTCAAACTTCTACTTCTGTGGCTCCCATCGCAAAACATAGGCTCAAAATCCATGCTTCATTTGAACAAGCAGCATCTAAAGCAGTGGGTGGAGGTTCAGACCACTCTGGACTGTACCCATTCATCTGATTGGTGCAGATGTTTAACACCAAATCCAGCAGTTAATCTTCTGGACCCCCTTTTCCACTGTGCTCACCCCGGGCCCACCCTTAACAGGGGCAGACCTGCAGCACCTGGAGGTGACTTCTTCTTGGTCTGGGGTCAATAAGGTCATGTCCGCACATTTGCATTCATATTCATAGTTTACATCATGCCAGTCATGCCATGCCCAGACTACCTTAGCCAGTGTCAGTGTTTTCAAATCTGCTTTCATGCATTTTCCCACACTAAAACTCACACTAAACAGAGAAAAATTTGTGTTTTTCAGTTCATCTGCATTAGTGTGGACATGGCCTACAGTTCGTCATTATATCTTCCGGGATGTCAACATTGGAAGAACAAACAAACTCTATTGATCAAGATATTAATGCAAATGTTTGCTCATAGGCAAGGTAAAAGGTTTTACCAAACGAAACATGCATTCAGGAGACTCTTCCATCCCAGGGGACTTTCAAGGAAGGCCTAGAACGAGGAAAATATTCAATCAATATTTGAGCAACAACAAATATAACTGATGCATCCCATCATTATATATTTTTATAATAAGTGCTCCCTAGTCAATACTACATCTTAACAACAAATGATATATACTGTATATATCTGAAAATCTTTTGTGCTGCGTAATAAACTGTAGCCTAATGATTTTGCATCATACACATTGATCACTAATTTATTATTTTCATTCATGGTCAATATTTTAACCCAACACTTTGCTTTGCATACACATTCAAGTACGACCGCTATAGTTAAGGTAGGAGGGCTTGTATTTTCCTATCCAGAGGTGTGGCCAGATCCTGTCTGTTTGCAAATAAGAGGGTGAACAGAAAACTAGCATTAGTGAACAAGACAGATCATCCTCTCAGACGTGTGTGTGTGTGTGTGTGTGTGTGTGTGTGTGTGTGTACGTGTGTGTGTGTGCACGAAGCGCTGGTTAAGGATGGGAGTACCCTGTGTTTGAAGAATCACATTATGGGGGGAGGGGGGAGTAAACCCTTAATGAGGCTGATTATATTGCCTCCTTTACATGTTCAGACATGTTGCATCCATCCCCCATCCCACACCACTTCATGTTTCATTTGACCTCACCACACTGTGTAGCTGTGTCTTGCCGTAAGGTCGGCGTTGTGTTTTTGCTACGTGAATGCTACATGAATGCTACGTGAATGCTACATTAATGCTACATGAATGCTATGTGAATGCTACGTGAATGCTACAACATGTTTCTGTTCTTCTTCCTGTGCCACAGAACAGGGTGATCAAGGGAGTGTATCCTGCTAGCCCTTCTTCCTGGCTTTTTGTTGTCATTGCCATCCTGGCAACCATGTACATGCGCTCTGATCCCAGCATGGGCCTGATTGCCAAGATACAGCAACACCTGCCACTAAGGTACCCTCACACACACACACACACACACACACACACACACACACACACACATACAAGGTTATGCCACTACAAAGGTGTAATGGTGGATCATATCACTGATGGTAAATATATATATATATATATATATATATATATATATATATATATATATATATATATATATATATATATATATATATATATATCATTTGATGTATCTAAATGACATGATCATCAATATTATTTAATCATTTCCCAGCCCTCTGGTCATGGCGAAAATACCCCCGATATCTCAAATGTGTGGGTATGGTATTTGTAGTTATTTTTCCTATCCCTTAGATTCAATAGAGCATTACTGTGTGTCTCTGGCAATAGGCCGACACCAAACGGCGATGTCATGTGCAGAGTAACTTCTGTAACAACCTCAGTGTGTTCACTGGTAGGTCGACCAGATGTGCCTGCATTTAGATTCCAGCTTGGCCGCCAACTACGCCACTAGAATGTGTCAGGACCCGTCACAAAAGCACACGCTCACAGACCCAAACTTGTTTGCGTTTGCACCAAGATGCATGTGACCTGCTGAGGGTGATGACATTGTCCCGTGCCCTTTTTTCACGTGCACACATAAGTTGTCTCACCAGAATTATGGTCACTTTGATGATCTCAGGTCAAACTTGGACGACCTTGTCGTTTTTATAAACCAAGCAACGATGCCCACTCAAGTCGTATCAAAACAGTGTTTCTGGCACCTTATTTCTGATGAAGTCAATTCACTTGGGATGCCCTTAATTAGGAAGTCTTCACAGGCCTGCCGGGCCACCTCTCTCACACCATCTAACCCCACGTCCTCCAAATCCTACTTCAATTGCAGGCAAATCCAACCTTTTAAACATCGTTAGTTATTTAAACAGTGCAGTGTTTGGCTAAAATATTCTCGAGGCTTTGTTTCCTTGTCATCAAGGTGCACATCCTAAACTGTTGTATATACTGGGCTGTATCAACGCTCAAACTGGGACTACCTGTTTTCCAGCAGGGCTCTTGCTTCAGTGCTTTATGTTGGACTGCGTCACTCGGCTTGTCAAGGGGTTGACACACCGAAACACAGCAGACATCCTGCGTCCTCTTTTCAGGGCCCCCGCAGAGTCTTGTAACACACGCGTACCTATCGTAGTGTCATGTGGTGGACCTTAGTGGCTTTGCGGTGGCTTCATTTGTTGAGGAAACACATTGATCAGTGTGCAAATCTAATGTTGTGAAACGCTTCTTTGTCTGAGCAAACTAGTGTGAGGCCTGTGGGGGCGGGTTAGCTCTTCATAAGCAGTCATCTGTGTTTAGAGAGGTGAGGTTTGTCTACAGTCATCTACACACATTCAGGCATTGGATAACCACTACAGCAGAGAGGGTTTTTTTTACATTTTTGGATGGTTTGACAAGTTCTTGATTGGACCTTGTTAACACACTGTAAAAATCAGCAGCAGATGTATTTCTGTATATACAGCTTTTTGTGTTGAACTTTGTTTGATATGTGGTTTGATAAGTTCAACATTAATAAGCAGTATATAAACACATGAATACTGTGTTAAAGTTAACAGTGGCGCCACTAATCAGAACCACCAGAGAGCAGTGTTTGACATATTTCTCTGCTATCTCTCAACTCGATTACATTAAAAAGAGCAGCATTGGCATGACAAAAAGTAAACATTAGCATTGCCGAAGCAGTTAAAAAATTAAGCGGATGAAGTAAGACTTAAAAAGCGTTGATGAGGTAAAAGTGCTCTATGAAAGAGGTGTTGTCTGGCTCTCTCCCTGGCAGTCTCCACGTGTCCCTGAGCTCGCAGGGCCAGACCATGCTGTCGGCGCTGGTCTTCAGCACCGTGCTGTGGCTGTCCATCATCCTGGCGCTGCGCTTCTGCCTCAAGCTGCTGCTCTCCTACCACCGCTGGATGTTCGAGAAGCACGGACGCATCTCCACCACCACCAAAGTCTGGGTGGTGAGACCAACACTGCAGCACGCTGACGCACAGCACACAGCACCGCACACACACACCTCCACCCTCATCCCTGTTCCCTGAGAGTGCTCAGCTTCTGAGCCTGCCCCCGTTTACATTCACATTTTACATTCAGGGCATTTAGCAGATGCTTTTAATCCAAAGCGATTTACAATCAGTGCATTTGTCAGAAAAAGGTGAAACATTTCATTGCTGTTCATACTGTTAGCAAGTCACCAGAACACGTTTCAAGCATTTCGATTGCTAGGTTAACCATCACTAGTATACTGGTAGAAGACTTCACTTAGCTGCAGCGCCCGTCACTTTGTTCAACTTCCGATCGCTTTTTCACTGTCAACCCTTTCACCGCTGTTCATTTCAAGGTGTAAAATGTAGTTTAGTTAAGTTGTCGCTGTCATCGCAGTAATTCAGAGCATGAATCTCAATGCTACCATCTAATCAAATTCTGTGGGAAACACTGTATTGTGTACAGTAATGTTATAAAGTCTGTGAACATGATTTCTGCCTCAGTCATGCCAGTTAGATTTTCACTGGCAATGGTGGTGAAGACAACAACTCCCATGAACCCATGCTATTCCAGAGGTCATCACACTACACTTGTTATTGTTTTGATTGAAATACCCCATGGATATTGGCAGAAATGACATTATATTATTAGTACATATTAAAGATTAGATTAGATTCAACTTTATCGTCATTGTGCAGAGTACAGGGACAACAAAATGTAGTTGGCATTCTAACCAGAAGTGCAAAGGAGCGATTAAGGTGATGGTTGTGACCTTGGATGAGCTACAGCTCATCCAAGGTCACCACCGATCCCCAGATCTGAAGGCGGTGCCGCGTGCCTTCAGCAGGACTCGGACCTCCCTGTTCATCCATGGCTTCTGATTAGGGAATGTGGTGATCCTTTTCAGTGTGGTGACACTGTCTGTGCTAGACTTCATATAGTCCAGAACAGAGGAAGTGTAAAGGGTAATGTCCGTGTGGGAGTCAAGGGTTGCCTCCGAGGAGTGCTTACTCCAGTCATCAAAACACTCCTGCAGTTTAGTCTCCGCCCCTTCTGGCCAGATCTTGACTGTCCTCACTGTGGGTTTCCCTCGTCTGATGAGTGGGGAGTACTGTGGGAGTAGGAACAAAGAGACATAGTCCTCATGGGGGAGGAGGATGGATGTATAGGCATCAGCCATGTTTGTGTGAATATGGTCTGTAGTTTTGTCTCCCCTGGTAGGACATGAGGTCATTGATAATAAGGATAAAATCATGTGTCGACACATAACTTAGTTACTTTGTGCTTTTCAGTGTATAAAGTAATCTTGAACGTTTGAATCTTTAATCTTAATCTTGAACGTTTTCATGGAAATAAAATTGTCCGTAAAGTCAAGAAAGCCCTTGCATTTGCAGTATTATCAATGGTGTGAACTGGGTGTGGGTGGCGACTTTATGGGGGGAATATCACAAGCGCACAGTTGCACAGTTGGAGACACGGGTTCCCTCACCCAGCAGTGGGGGTTCTACCGCAGACGGGAGGCGGAGCTAACGCCGCAGACTCGCTTCAACTCACTTGACATCACTTCAACTCGCGTGTGTGAAGCGGTGCCAGTAAACCAACTGCCAACTGACCGGTTGTCACACTGGGGCGGTAGCATTAAGGTACTAAGGTAAACCAGGTAATTAATTTCCTGTGGTATCATTTTAAATACCGCTAAAAATGCATAGGCTACGCTCCTCTTGCTATTAAACCATTTCCGACATCGTATTTATATATTTGATATGTATTTTGGCAGGATATATATTGAAACGGAACAAGATAAGGTTAGGTTGTTGTTGTTGCGTGGCGTTACAACAATGTTGGGTTACAACAATGAACGCCTGCCGGAACGTCCTGTAATCCACGTTGCCGTGACATGTAGCCTACGGCATGAGCATAGCGCTCAATAACAATGTATGTAGCAGCCCTCCTCTCTGTAGGTCCATGACATTACACATCCATTACATACACTTACAAAATACCCCAAACAATATCCTCACAAACACGCATTTGAACCAGAGACGTCTCACATCTGTAAGTGTTCCCGATAGACATAACATTGTAGTTGTTATTTAGAAGTGTACCGGGCTATCTCTACAACAGAACATAAGATGGAAAAAAGAAAATGCCTGGCCAGTGGACTGCAGGTGTTTAGATGTGTACATAGATAGCCTGTATGTATACAGCTTAATCTGACTTTCCATAAGAGTACATTGGTGGAGGCTATCGCAGAGAGCAGGCTACAGGAGTGCTTGTTGAGATTTTGGACCAAATACATGGAACAAGGGCGCTTATTTCCTATCATTAGTTATTCTGTGCGCCATAAGTATGTAAACCCAGCAAGACTTGTCTGTTGTCAGGTTGGCAAATTGCAAATTGGACAGATATGGCTGTAGGCTGGACAGTTTCATGCATACTGCTATGACTTATACCACCAGCAGCTCAGCTGTTATGGCTGTAACTAATAGCACCCAAGCCTAGCGTCACAGAGACAACACTGATGATCTCAGGGAAGTGAGATCCTGCAATTACTGCTCATTGACACCAAAGAGACCAAAGCTCTACCTATGTTAATAACCGGCTGGTCATTTGGTAACTGACCCCACTTGCAGGGTATTTCTTTCCATTTCTAGCAATTTCAAGCAATAGTCTTCCAGAATTAAGTTTAAAAAAAAAAAGTTATTTGCATGCTCTTGTGCTGCAGTCACAGGCAGCCCTGGCCCCGTGGCTGCCCTCCTCAGGACGTTATTTGAATGGACACCATTGTGTGCGTGTTGTCACCCTCGTGTTTCCTCCCCCGGTGATATTCAACATGCTATTTGTCCTGTATGGGGTACTTCTCTCACACAATGGCTGAAGTGGTCCGCTAGGTGGTGCTGTAACCCTACATGTCTTTGACAGAAGCAGAAGACTTGGCCTCTTTTTCAAGTCTCTTTTTTTTTGCCATCTCCCCTTCAACCCAAATCTAGTACTCAAACACCTTTAAGACCACGTCCACAAAACTGTAATTTCAGGCTATTTAAGAACGTAAGACACGTTCTTAAATAGCCAGTACTGACAGTTTTTGATGTTTTATTGATGTTTTATTTGTCTTCTCTGCTGCATACTGCATACTGTACGCGTAACACCAAAAGTGACAAGGTCTCAACCATAAAAAACATAAGCATAAAAAATGTAGTTAGCGCTTTGTGCTGTGCGCCACCTTCTGGCTGCCTTACTTACGCAAGTGCTTCAATTGTTTCCAAAATGACATGGCAAAAAAAATAATTGGTCAATTAAATGTCCTTGATGCAACAGCCCTATTTTCAAACCCCCCTGTGTGTGACGTGACCTGGCACCAGCTGGAGAGATAGATATCCAGCTTGAGCAAAATCTTTGTGTTTTATTCACTGTGAAAACGTAATGCCTTTCATCTGAGCTGGCTCTGTTTGTCCCCCTTCAGACATTGTTACGGCTGCTGTCAGGCAGGAAACCGCTCCTGTACAGCTACCAGACTTCACTACCTCACCTGCCTGTTCCCACCATCAAGGACACACTCAGCAGGGTGAGAACACACACACTCACACACACACACACACACACACACACACACACACACACACACACACACACACACACACACACACACACACATACAGTCTCACACACACACACACACACACACACACACTCACACACACACTCACACACACACACACACACACACACACACACACACACACACACACACACACACACACACACACACACACACACACACACACACACACACATACACTCTCACACACTCACACACACACACACACACACACACACATACAGTCTCACACACACACACACACACACACTCACACACACACTCACACACACACACACACACACACACACACATACTCACACACATACACACACACACACACACACACACACACACTCACTTGGAAATACATTTACTGTTGTGAACCATATCATGTGATCAAGCTTAACTGCAAATATTGAAGTAAATGGAACAAAATAATATGTCAGCGCTCTTTTTTTTTATTTAAATGAGAAGAGAAGAAGCTCATACAAAATGGCCATGTTTGGGTACAAACCGATGCATATTGTCCTTCTCCCTCCTCCTCAGTACCTAGAATCGGTGCAGCCGTTGCTGACTATTCCTGAATTTGAACGGATGACCGGGCTGGCCAATCAGTTTGAGTCCAGCCTCGGGAACCGCCTTCAGCGCTACCTCAAGTTAAAAGCTCTCTGGGCCACCAACTATGTAGGTATCTCCACACCAACTATGTAGGTATCTCCACACCAACTATGTAGGTATCTCCAGCTCCCAGAGCCCTGCTGGCCTGGTTACTGTGGGGAAGTGTAAATGAGATGCAAACAATGACAGTGAAACCTCGGTACTCTACTGTAATTCGTTCCTGACGGTTGTTCGAGTCGTGAATTGTTCGAAAACTGGAACTATTTTTCCCATAAGAATTAATGTAAAATAGAATAATCTGTTCCAGATAATTGCTTATTTAGACCTTCACTCACAGTATTTCATGCATAAAGTCTCACATTTAACCTGGATAAACAGTAATAAAATAACAATACTATCTTTATCACCCTAACCCAGCAAATTATTTTTTTCTATAAAGGAAAGCAATATCAGACACGCCCATCCTGTTTTCATGTTTTTTTAGAGGATTTCCTTCTCCAACTCGATTGTTGCCTTCTTTGGAGGCATATCATACAGTGAATGGATGTTCAAATGTAAAAAGAGGCCGAAAACAGCTAATAATGATACCCAGAACAAAGCCTGTTGGAGCGTGACTCCACTCCGTACCGACTCCACTCCGTACCGACTCCACTCCGTACCGACTCCACTCCGTACCGACTCCTCTCCGTACCGACTCCACTCCGTACCGACTCCACTCCGTACCGACTCCTCTCCGTACCGACTCCACTCCGTACCGACTCCTCTCCGTACCGACTCCACTCCGTACCGACTCCTCTCCGTACCGACTCCTCTCCGTACCGACTCCACTCCGTACCGTCTCCACTCCGTACCGACTCCACTCCGTACCGACTCCACTCCGTACTGACGCTCAGCTCGGTGTACCCACATCATCAAAGAGGAGTTCCGAAATTTGTTCAAGTTCTGGGACAGAAGTTGGTCACATTTTTAGTTCGAGTCGTGAATTGTTCGACTTCAGAAGCCTTTGAGTACGGAGGTTTCACTGTGGGTTGTGTTGAGGTATTTCTTCGGAGCATCTACAATCTGCACTGTGGTCAGAGAGACCTGATGATTTGAGTGTTTTGGGGGTTTTTTTGCTTGATGTGTGTGTGTTCTCCTCAGGTGAGTGACTGGTGGGAGGAGTACATCTACCTGCGGAGTCGCGGCCCCATCATGGTCAACAGTAACTACTATGGCATGGTAATTGAGACCGCCTCAAAGCCCTGGTTGCCATAGACACACACTGCTTGGCGTCCGTAGTGTCAGCATCACCCCGAATAAACATGGCCATCAACATCAACTAATCATATAATTCATTGCAAATATGAGACGGCAAAGATGATTCATCTTATCTGGCCGGTGTTGTAGTCAATGTCTGTATTGGAGCGTTTTATCACAGCCTTTTCTTTACCCTTTAGTGCATTTGAATGTTGTGAGATGTGTTACTCTCCTGTAATTTGCTTTTATGTATGTTACTGCGATTATATGGCTGTAAGACAAGGGTTTCAAAGTTATTATCTCTCTGTGTATGCCTGTCGTTCTCCGGTGGTCCCAGGACTTCCTGTACGTGACCCCCACGTCGGTGCAGGCTGCCCGGGCAGGGAACACCATCACGGCCCTGCTTCTCTACCGCCGCAAGGTCAACCGCGAGGAGCTCAAACCTGTAAGACGTCACCGTGAGATGGACGTACTTTCATATGCAGCTGGCACAGAGGCAGACACAGAGAGCAACGCAGCGCGCGCCTCTGAAACCACACAACCAAACAAACGCCCCAACGCACTCCGCCACAAAGCCATTTAGAAGGGTTGCATTTCACACAAGTGTTATTGACAGGCAAGATGGATTCCCCAACGTAACCACAGAAAAGATCACCCTGATTGGACAGAGACGGGGCAAGGACTAAAATCTAGCCAAATCAAGCCTTTTCCAACAAATAACACTCAGATAATGGCTCTTGACTCTTCACTGTGATTTAGAGACGCTCTGCTCTGTGTCCGAGGGTCTGAGTGTTGAGACTCACAAGGTTAATTTGGTAGGAGAGGTCATTGATTGGTCAGTCAAGCCTGGTGGAGTTTGTTCATTGAAAGTAGGACATGTAATCAAATGTAAACATGGGTCGATTACATCAGAAGTAACCCCCTTAGATACATCTAAACATTTGTTAAAAGTAAAAAAGCTAAACTTAATATACACATATTCAAACACGCACACCATAAATCTCTTCAGAAAATATTTTTCTAAAAATAATCATTAATTTACTCTTTTTTTAAGATAGATACTTTATTAATCCCTGGGGAAATTTTAATTGTCATTGTAATTGTCAGCATTTGAAACCTGTATTGTAACACTGTAATGCCCACTTAATAGCTGACTATCATTATTTTGACTTCTGTGTTGGTCATATCATGTGCATGTTGTACAATGTGTCCACAGTAGTTTCAAGTTTCAAGTTTATTGTCACATGCTTGGAACAGTAACAAGTGTTTTGATGAGTCAGCCTTTCTCTGGGCTCCGTACAACATAGTAAATGTGCTGCTGGCTTCTCTCTGTCTGCAGAGTCGTGTTCCTGGTACAGTCATCCCCCTGTGTGCTGCCCAGTGTGAGCGAATGTTCAACACCACCCGCACCCCTGGGGCCGAAACAGGTACACACACACACACACATGCACACACACACACACACACGCACACGCACATACACACACGCACACACACACACACTTGCACACACCCATACATACACACACGCACACACACACACACACACACACACACACACACACACACACACACACACTCACTCACTCACTCACTCACTCACTCACTCACTCACTCACTCACTCACTCACTCACTCACTCACTCACTCACTCACTCACTCACTCACTCACTCACTCACTCACTCACTCACTCACTCACACATACACACACACACACACACACAGAACGTGGGCAACACGGGATACATGCAGAACCTGCATGCAACCACAAAAGCGCTCACTGACACCTTCTTCCTCTTTCCCATACACACACACACACACACACACACACACACACACACACACACACACACACAGATGTCCTCCAGCACTGGCAGGACAGCGAGTTTGTGGCGGTGTACCACAAGGGGCGCTACTTCCGGCTGTGGGTGTACCATGCGGGCCGGCTGCTGAGTCCCAGGGAGATCCAGTACCAGGTCCAGAGGATCCTGGACGACCCCTCCCCACCCCAGCCAGGCGAGGACAAGCTGGGGGCCCTCACTGCAGGAGATAGGTGGGTTCCTCCACGTGGCTCCACCGCCACATGTGGCCTCATGGTGGGGTGTCACATTTGGCAAGGATGTGGAGGTGCTGGGAAGCGTTTCCCCCTGGAGACTCTGGCGTGGTGCCAGCCTGGTGTATGTGCGGTTGTGGATGCACGGGGGTACAAGGATCCTCTCATCTGGTTCACATTAAAACAGGGGGATTCTGTGTGTCCGGGTGAGACGTGGTAGAGTTCAGGGTGGACTAGACCACTTAGGGGGCGTCATCAGAACCTGTCAGGCTCTGTATTTCTGTCATGACAGAGGGTCCTTTATTCAGAGTGACTTAAGGAGGGACGAGGGATCAAGCCCACGTGTTTCCAGTGTACTATCCTGAGCCACTGAATTCCAGGCTTCCTCAACAGTGTCAGCTAGCGATGGTCAACTTGGATCATTTTAAGGATTTGTGTTATTCTGAGTCACTCACTAGTATGATGCGCGTTGTGGGAGTCACTCGAGTCACTTGTGTCAAATTTGCCTGATCGCTAAAGAAACTTGTTCCTAGTCCACTGTTTCTGACCACTACAAAAATGTAATGCACACGCGAGGAATCATCGAGGAATCACACCCGTAATCATTGAGATACATTTGGTTGGGGTGGGGATCGAACCATCGACCCTCCGGTGGTGGCTCTCCCTACTGAGCTCTATCGCCCAGTGGACTGCAGGAAAGCAAATAGCGTCAAACGGAACGATGGAAAGCTCGGCTCAACGTAATCTTTTTTGCATTTTTAATTGCAAATATCTCAAAAAGTTGTGAATACACAGCACATCCATACGAACATTGACCTTTGTAATACAGTTTGAATGAAATCTCAAGGTTCAGTCGTTACGCCTCCATTAATTGCAGAAATTTCCTGAATAATACGACGAATGATATGTCAAAAAGCGTTATCGAGATTGTACATTCCTATGCACAATAATAATGAGGGAATCCCTCCCTGCTTGGATCTGTCACCAGACTCGCTCTACTGAATCAATAACTACCTACCCGAGGCGCTGCGGTGACTCAACGAGTCAGTTGAGTCTGCCATCCGTGATTCTTTTGTTATTTTAGGGATCCGGGTGAACGAGTGAGTCATCATTATTTAATTAAAAAAGCAACAGTACAATTTGAAAGGGTTGAACAAATGCAATCCGGCTTTAATTAACGATGACAAGGATGTAAACAAATAGACCATAACATCAATAACATTCTCCGCAACAAGAAACATCTCAACATTAACTTCAGAAAACAAGATCATTTAGGCTACATAGTGGAAATTAAATAAACATACTCTAAAGCCAAAATCTGGAAATATAAAATGAAGTCACCCAGAATGTCGCCCCGTGACGCTGCTGACACGGACACCTTGGCTCATTTAATCACCGTGGACAGCGCTATGAAATCACAGCGCATTACAAATCACATACACATTGACAAATACATTCATGAGCATCATCAAACTACAATACAATTTCCAATGCATTGTGCATTGGAAATTGTATTGTAGTTTGATGATGCTCATGAATGTATTTGTGATTTGTAATGCGCTGTGATTTCATAGCGCTGTCCACGCCAAAAGTTAAACTGTTGAACTTGACAGTAAACTTAACTTTAGAACATAGATTGGAGAAAATGTATTACATGTATTGTATTAAATTAAATAAGATAGAAATTAAAAATATATATTATTATTTTTTATATAATATTTTAATCTTTTTTGGTCCAGAATGCGTTTAGGCCTTCTCTGAAGGCGTAGAAGGCCCTGAAGGTTCCCCACTGTATCCATCTATCTCTCTCATCTAACACCCCCCCCCACCCCCCCGACGGTCTCTCTCCCCTGACGGCCGACGGTCTCTCTCCCCTCACTCCAGAATGCCCTGGGCAGAGATACGGAAGCGCCACTTCAGCGGCGGGGTGAACCGGCGCTCGCTGGACGCCATCGAGAGGGCGGCCTTCTTCGTCACCCTGGACGAAGAGGAGCAGGGCATGAGGGGGGAGGACCCCGCAGGGAACCTGGACCGCTACGCCAAGTCCCTGCTGCACGGGAAGTGTTACGACAGGTGAGAGACGGGGAGAGGGAGGGAGGGAGGGTGATAGAGGGGTGATAAGACAGGTGAGAGAGAGCTAGGGAGAGAGAGAGAGAGAGAGAGAGAGGTGAGAGAGGGCTAGAGAGAGAGAGAGAGAGAGAGGGAGGTGAGAGAGGGCTAGAGAGAGAGAGAGAGAGAGAGAGAGAGTTGATAAGACGGGTGAGTGGGAGTTTACATTTAGGCAAATGTGGTATAGTAGTATAGTTAACTTCTCAACCTCTTCCTATAAGTGAAACCCGTAGTATAGTTAACTCCTCAACCTCCTTCTATAACTGTAATCTGTAGTATAGTTAACTCCTCATCCTCCTCCTATAACTGTAACCTGTAGTATAATAATAATGCATTTTATTTGTTAAGTGCCTTTCAAGACCTCAAGGTCGCTTTACATAGCACATTTACAAATATATACATATATAAAAACAACAATAACAACAAACAATGAATAACAAACAATGAAAACATTTAATAGATTAATTGTAAAGAGTAAAAAAAAAAAAGCTGTTGGTGGGAGTGAGTGATTTATGTCAAGAGATGGGGGTAGGCCAGTGTGAAGAGGTGAGTCTTTATGGCAGTATTGAATTGGGTGGCGGTGGGGATGTTCCTGATGTGGGGGGGGAGGGAGTTCCAGAGGCGAGGAGCTGAAGGAGCGATGACCGAATGATGTGAGGTGGGCAGCAGGAACGGATAGTGAAAGTGTGGAGGAGATCGGAGATGTAGGGGGGGGGGGGGGGGGCAAGGTGGTGCAGGGCTTTGAAGGTGAGCAGAAGTATTTTGAAGGTGATGTGGTGACGGATGGGGAGCCAGTGGAGTCGGTGGAGGACAGGAGTGATGTGGCAGGAGGTGGGGGTTTTGGAGATGATCCGGGCTGCAGCATTCTGGACAAGTTGCAGTTTACGGAGGGTTTTGACTGGGAGACCGGAGAAGAGGGAGTTGCAGTAGTCCAGTCGGGATGTCACCAGGGAGTGAATGAGGATGGCTGCTGAACTGGGTGTGAGGGAGGGGCGTAGGCGGTTGATATTGCGGAGGTGGAAGTAGGCGGATCTGGTGATGTAGTTGATGTGGGCCTGGAGGGAGAGGGTGGAGTCTAGGATGACACCTAGACTCTTGACCTGTGCTGAAGGGGAGATTGAGGTATTGTTGATGGAGAGGGTGAGGTTATGGGAGGTGGACAGGGTGTGTTTGGTTCCGACCAGGAGGATTTCTGTTTTGCTGCTGTTGAGTTGGAGGAGATTAGATGTGAACCATGCGGTAAGATCAGTCAGACAGTTGAGGAGGGAAGTGGGGGGCGAGTGAGCGGTGGGCGAGGTGGAGAGGTAGAGCTGTGTATCGTCGGTGTAGCAGTGGAAGAGGATGTTGTGTTTCCGGAAGATTTGACCGAGGGGGAGGATGTAGATGATGAAGAGGATGGGGCCAAGGACAGAACCTTGGGGGACGCCAGAAGTGACAGGGGATGGACGGGAGCTGTGGGAACTGATTTTGATGAACTGTGACCGGGCGGAGAGGTAGGACGTGAACCAGAGGTGGGGTGTACCAGTAATGCCAATGGCGGCGAGTCTGTCCAGGAGGATGGTGTGTGAGATGGTGTCAAATGCAGCGGTAAGGTCCAGGAGGATGAGGATTGAGAGGGAACCGGTGTCAGCAGCAAGGAGGAGGTCATTTGTGATTTTGATGAGGGCTGTTTCAGTACTGTGGTGGGGACGGAAACCGGATTGGAACTTTTCAAAGAGATTGTTATGGGGTGTGGAGCTGTGATGCAACAGTTTTTTCCAGGATTTTGGACAGGAAGGGGAGATTGGAGATGGGCCGGATGTTATTGAAGTCCTGTGGGTCAGCGCTGGGTTTCTTGAGGATGGGGGAGATGGCTGCAGATTTCAAGGATGAGGGGAATATACCAGAGGAGAGGGAGGAGTGGATGATGGTAGTAATAAGTGGAGCCAGGGAGGGGAGGCAGGCTTTGACGAGGGGGGAGGGGAGGGGGTCCAGGTGGCAGGTGGAAGGTTTTGATTTGGAAATAAGGGAGGCGACTTCGGTGATGGAGGGGAATGTGAAAGAGGAGAGGGGGTGGGACCAGGTGAGGGCAGGAAGGGCTGGTAGAGGGCTGGTGGCAGAGGGGTTGGACAGTCCATTGTGGATCCTGGAGGTTTTCATATTGAAGAAGGACAGTAGGGAGTTGCAGATGTTGTCAGAGAGGGGGAGGGAAGCCAGAGGGTCCGGGGGGAGAGTGAGTTTATTGACAAGGGAAAACAGAGACCTGGTGTGGTTGGCAGTAGATGTTATGAGTCCAGTGTAGTAGGCGGTTTTGACTGAGGAGAGGGCGTCTTTGTAGAGGAGGAGATGATTGTGGAGCAGATCTTTGTGAATAGTGAGACCGGTTTTTCTGGAGAGGCGTTCAAATTGGCGGGTTTTGGTTTTGAGGGAACGGAGAGCAGGGGTGAACCAAGGGGCAGAGCGTGAAAAGGAGACGGAGCGTGTTTTTGATGGAGCCAAGGTGTCGAGGAGGTTCTGGAGGTTGGAGTTGTAGTGGGTGACCAGGTCGTCGGGGGAGGAAAGTGGGGCTGGTGGGGGGAGGGAGTTGATGCATTGTGTGAGAGCCTGGGTGTTGATGTTCTTGATGTTCCGGAAGGTGATTTTGCGGGGGAGACCAGTTTTTGGATGATGGAGCGGGATGTTAAAAAAGATGGGTACATGGTCTGTGACAGGGAGAGAAGATGATGAAATGTTGAGCGGAGTGATACCAGTGCAGCAGAGGAGGTCGAGGATGTGTCCTTTGTGATGGGTTGGGAAGTTGATGAATTGTTGCAGTCCAGTTTCTCATGTCTGGCCTGTACGAAAACAATATGAAAGCACTCAGCACTGTGTGTGGCTTGTGAACCATATGTGCGGAGGTGGGGGGGGTGACATCCTCAATGGGCTTACAGAGCCAACAATATCCAGCTCAGTGGTCTCCAGGCAAGTGGGGTGAGTCTAGGGTCATCAGCGATAAGAGAAATGGAAAACTTGTGGCAGGAAGCTGAGAGGAGGCCACTTCCCCTCATTTACCCCCCCCCCCCCCCCTCCTTTTCTCTTTATCATGTCAGATGGTTTGATAAATCCTTCTCCATCATCGTCTACAAGAACGGCAAGAACGGACTCAACGCAGAGCACTCCTGGGCTGATGCCCCGACCATCGCTCATCTCTGGGAGGTGTGTGTGTGGGCGGGTGGGGGGTGGGTGGGTGGGTGGGTGGGTGGGTGTGTGTGTTTGTGTGCACGTGTCTTCTGCGTGCAGCCGTGCACGTGAGCCGGTTGTTTTTATACACTTTGCGAGTGTGCATGGGCCTACTGGGAGCCTTACCTCCCCTCTCTCCCCCCTCCCCGTCTCCCCCCCCCCCCCCAGTACACGCTGGCCACTGATGCATTCCAGCTGGGCTACACAGAGGACGGTCACTGTAAGGGGGAGGTGGACCGCACACTCCCACCCCCACAGAGACTCGTGTGGGACATACCCTCAGAGGTACGTGTGTGTGTGTGTGTGTGTGTATGTGATGTCATGAGTGAAAAGATACAACATAGCATGCAGGGCTTGTGAGGCGGGGGCCACAAGTCACACTCTTAAAGGATTTGTTGGGTTTGCTAAGACCCCGCGTTCATTACTCTCGCTCACGAGCCGCTGGCGTCCATTACATCCCATTGGAGGGTTCAGCAGCTCCCACAGCTGTACCTCTGTGTTGTCCAACACAAGCAAGGGCTTACAAACTGGCCGTGGCCATGTAGCTCGCTCCAATAGTTCACACAAATGAACGAAATCCACAAGGTTCGGTTCTGTGTACTGTACTGTTCTGTACTGCTCACGGAGACGCAGAGGTGCGCAGTTACAACTCTGTGCGAAGGCAGTGGCTGCGTTTTAGCCCCTTAGCCAATTCTGCTAATTAGCTCATAATAGCTATTTCTGAATTCTGATTGCAGAGCAACGTTTCAGTTGGAATGCGTTGACTATGAATGTATGGAGAACTTCACTGTCAACGTAACACAAATGTCCCCTTTGTTCCCCCACTGAGCCAGTCCATTGCAACTGAAGTAATACATCATCCACAGATCAAATATTCACCACCGCTCTAACCTTGCAGCCTCTTAGATTGTGACCATGGCGTGCAAACACAGAATTACAATTTGTGGATTTGTTTGTTTGTGGTAACTATTGGAGAAAAGCACCCTGCCAAAGATCCTTGCTGATTTACAATGCAACATTGACAACGTCCACATTTTGCCTCGGGTCCTATCAAACAAACCCTTTTAACAGCGTGACTGAGTGAATAATGCTATGGGCCGCTCTGAGCTGTGGTTAGTAATGACTGTTTTACTCGGTGTCAAATAAATGATTAAGTAATGCAGGGTTGGCGGTTGGTTTCACCTTTGTGTCAGCGGTGTTGTATTGCTGTTATTGGGCAGGAATATCCATAAAAAGTACGCAGAATGGGAATGGCAAGGCTACCTAACTTTTATGAGCGCAGTTTTCAGGCCTAAAGACCGATTGCAGTGTGAAGGATTGGATTATGGTTCTGTCGTGATAAAGCAGGTCTGTAGCACTGTAATTTAAAGACACATTAAAACTGTAACATTAGAGAGTTCCCATGGCTGCTGCCACAGAAGTAGACAGGCAGTTGACCCAGTAGACAGAAGTCTACTGAGTCTACTGCCGTTTCTCCCTGTTAAACAATGTCCTTTGCCAAGCCCTTGGTGAGAAGAGCACACAATGCTACAAGACTCAACTGTCTTGTAGCATTGTGTGCTACAAGACAGTCTGTCTGATGATCTCCCTGACTGATTAAACCCACTCAATGAACCCACAAGCTAAACGGTCGCAATATAGCCACAGTCTAGACAGAGACAGTAAAAGTTACACTAGGTTTGAAACATGAACGTTAGCAGAAACCGATAGTTATTAGAATAGTATAAGTGAATATATTGAATATATTTGAATATATTGAAGATGGCCGTCAGCATAAGATGGCATAGGGGCTTTCTGTGTGTGTGTGTGGGTTTCTATATCCTACGCAAGGGTTTCTGACAATTGTTGCTCCTGCCCATTGACTACAGAAAATATATAAGCTCTCCCTATCTGTCTCTCTCCATCTGTCTCT
>JAXIVH010000036.1:3430630-3600859 GCA_036785325.1 Urophycis tenuis | reverse complement strand
CGTAGTACACTATCCGTACTCACTAAGTACGCAGATGTTCAGACGTTAGTGTTGTTCCAAATAGTGCGTTCACCGGAAATGACTATCAGCTGCCTTGCCGCGTCGCCCACCGAACACACGTGAATCCATTACGCCCATTAAAGTCTAGCTCAGCCTGGCTCCGCCTCCTCTGCTATGTAGCTAAGATGGCTGCCGTTGAGTACGGATAGTGTACACCGTTGCTATGCTATGCGTACTAACGGTTTTGAGGGCAACATCCGGGTCCTTTGAGTACACGTCTTTTTGCCCGCGATCGCAATCGGAACACCCCTACGTACTCAAACTAAGTATACTAAGTATGGTAGGTATGGATATGGGAACACGGGGAATGACTCCTCAGATTAAGCGTCAGGTCTTGCGAGACTTCTTCTGGAATCACGTTTTCGAGTTTGGGGTTTGCAGCGGTCCATTCCTCTGTGGATGATGAGATTGCTTAAAGGCTTAACAGGTTTTGACCGCCCCCCCAGCCTCATGCAGAGCCAGTGTTACACACAGACTGAACAGCAGGTTTGGTCACCTTGATAACTTGAGGATTTACTGGCATGCCTCTTCTTTTTTTTTAACGTCCCACGATGTTGTCAGGTTACACTTACGATGAGGTTGGCTTAGTGAGGTCATACTTCACTGTGTCTTTAAATGCTTCACATTCATGCAAAAGGTCTAAAAGAAGCTTGTTGATCTCATGAGTCCACAAAGTCCACGGAACTGGAGATGTCAGTCATAAACATTTGTACTTAGTGGTGAGAAGTCAACCTTCATCTGTGACTGATTGGACAGGGGGAGGAGCAATGCAGACAGCGTGTTCGACAGGCTGCCGAGAAGCACAGAACCTCTACGATTGGCTATGACGTGGGGACGGCATTGACAGACACTTTATGGCATGTTGGTGGCAAGTACTCGGGGTGGACTCCACCTTCACAAAGAGGTAGGCGGGCCTTGGTACAGTCAGCAGGCCAATGGACGAGTATTACCTTTATCAAGTGTTGGATCAGTTGAAAAATTTATCCTTCTAATGGCACTTCATGTTTTATGGATAATTGTGATATGTCTTTGAATGTTGCAACACACACACAACAGAGTTAGAAAAGAATGAGCTTGAGTTTGGGAAATAAAAGACTACACTCTTTACACTCATTGTCCCACTACACTCTCTCTCCATCATCTCATTACACTCAGCCAGTACTGTCTGAGCCCTGGCGACAGTCACACCAGCCATACCCCCTCCAGCCTATTGACATTTATTCGACCTCAAGAACAACCCTGAACATCTTCCATCCCCTCTGCGGGGGCTTCGGACCTGTGAGTCTCTCTCTATCTACCTCAACTCACAAACTCACTCTCTCTTCTCACTCATCTCTACTCTCTCTCTCTCTCACTCTCTCACTATCATCTCTTCTCTTCTCTCACATCTACTCACTTCACTCAATCTCACCTCACACCACAACACACACAACACCACGCACACTACCCACTCTGATCCTCCATCTCAATCCCTCTATCCTATTCACCCTATCCTCCTCGATCCAAGTCATCACCATATACCTACATCCATAATTCCACTACTCCATATCACCTTGCACTCGATACTTCCCCTGATCCCAGTGATCCCCGCCTCACTGCAGGCTAATCCCCTGTGATCCCCTGTGATCCCCGTCAGCCTGTAGGACCCCTGTGATCCCCTGTGATCCCTCCGGCCTGACATTGTCGTCCTGCAGTGGCCCCTGTGATCCCCTGTGTATCCCGCCTGCACCTGTAGGCCCCTGTGATCCCCTGTGATCCCCGTCATGCCTGTAGGCCCCTGTGATCCCCTGTGATCCCCGTCAGCGCCTGTAGGCCCCTGTGATCCCCTGTGATCCCCGCCACGCCTGTAGGCCCCTGTGATCCCCTGTGATCCCCGCCTGTAGGCCCCTATGGCCCCGTGGGTTTCAGCCAGTGGTGTTGCGGTTTGCAATCCAAGGCATGTTGTGAACAGCATTGCACTTCACTGAAACCTGTAGAGATACAAGTGTGGACAGGTTCACATCTGCCCCCGCGTTCATACCGTACGCCCCGTGAACCTGAGGAGCAAATTTGAAGGCGGGAGTGTTTATCCACGTTCAGGCGAGCAGCAATGGAGAATGAAAGATGAAGAATGAAATAATCACGGTATGGGGCGGTGTGGAGAACCCTTGATCTGGGCCCTTTCCTGAAGTGAGCCCTGAGCGCGGTGTGTGTCTGTGTGCTGTCAGGTTGCAGACGACGGCTACGGAGTCTCCTACATCATAGTGGGGGAGGACATGATCAACTTCCATGTGTCCTCGAAACACTCCTTCAGTGAAACTGTGAGTAGCCCATGAGTTTCACACACACCATCGCTCTGTACAGTAAATATACTGTATATACATATATATCGTCTCTCTTCATCTCTCTCCTAGGACTCCCATCGGTTTGGGCAGCAGATCACTCGGGCCCTGCAGGACATTGTGGCTCTCCTCTCATCTCCCGAGAGCAAAGCTGCCGTGTCCAAATGCCCGCCCCAGCCGCAGACCAAGAAGACCCTCTGAGTGCACACTGGGAGCACCGCCATTATATGTCCTGGACAAAACAAGACGATACAAAATGGCGGCAACAGTTCTCTACTACAACCACTACACACTCTGAATGCTAAACGGTCCCGAGTTCATCTGACACCTGAATTTTGTTGATTGATTACGGACTTGAACTGTTGTCAATCAATATAATTGATTGGCCCATATCTCTTTAAATCGTTTTTTGTTTGTACCCTTATTTTTGGTTAATATGGGCGACCTTAATTCCACTTGGTTTGGAACAGTGAATCAGCAAGCGTTATAAAATAAATATTGTTACAAAAGGGAAAGGACACTGGGACCATGTCCACGCACTTTTCAACTTGGAATTCAACTTTCACTTCTGCTTTTTTATCTTTGCCTTTTAAGAAATGAGAGGCATACTTGCTAGTTATTTTACTGAATCAACAGAATAATATCTACTGGTACGATTATGAATGAATGAAGGCCTCAGCACACTGCTGGGGGAAGCGGTTGTTGCAATTAGTGCTGGTAAAAGCCAAAGCTCCATCTCTTTCCAAACCAAGATTGAATTAAGAGATTCTCCCCCATCTTTTTTATTAATGACTGTAGTCTGATAGGAAACATCCATTTGCTCCATGCTGAACTTGCCTAATGATGCTTGCCTAATGTGATCTGAACTGATCCACCATTTATGATTGGAACCTCTGTAGCCAAACTGATGGCCCCAGCTAACTGGCCCGCAGAATGCAGATACTGTATATCTCTTTTTTTGTAACAAATGATTGTTATATTATATATGATTGTTATATTTGCTATAGTGTTGACCTGATTTGAGATGTTACAGCAGATCAGGTATGACGGCACGCTTGAGGTAGAGTTTAAAGACAGTGAGGTCACATGTTGCCTTAGATGGTGATGTGAGTGAGGTTTCCTTAGGGGGTTCTGGTAGTTACATGGCTTGGCAGCTCTCACTGTTTTGTAAAGTAAGGATGTCATGTTTTAGGCTTTGTGTGTGTGTGGGCATGTGTGTTGTGTGTGCGTGTGCGGGCGTGCGTGTGTGTTCTGTATGAATAAGGAACAGGAATGTGGTATTGCTGATACCAGGTATGATTATTTCCAGTACTTGAGAGGGTTGATTTCACAGCTCTCCCTGCAGGAATCTTGGCTGTAGTTCTGGTGAGTGGGGTGGAGCCAGGCAAACTGAAGTGCTCCAGGCCAATTTGAGGAAACCTGACTTAATGTTACTTGTGAATGAAACCACGTTCCTTTTATAATGTGTTTCTTAGTTGTTTTTTGTGTTTATGATTATGGAGCTTTCCGGGTAATGATTAACTGACTGTGTGTGTATAGTGCCTTTCGTAATGCATTGGCTCATCACGTGTGCACTGGAATACTTCATGTTGTGCGCCTTTTTCAATGCAATTATTAATCAATGCAATTTCTTAATGGCAAAAAAATCGCAATTTTCTCTGATGTTCTTTGTATAAGGCGGATGGTCAGTTAGTCAAAAATGTGTATCATCTTGAGCAGTTGTATATTTGTGGTATATGAGCCAAATAAAGGTTTGGTTATTGCTCACAATGATCAATATAAAAAGAATTGCCGATGTGTAGGCTATTTCTTGGTTCCCCAGCTTGCAATGACTTTTCATATGCGCACGCGCTGCTTGCTCTGACTTCTTGTTTGCCGTTCACAAAGCTCCGCGGGGACAGGCAGCTGTAACTGAAGGCAGCTTATCCGCAAAGCCAACAGGTGAGAACAAGTTGGCAGGTGGGACTGTAAACAAAAGACATATAGAAAATGTAAAAAAAAACTCAAGTTTACACGAGTAACCAAATAAATTAATTACAAAAATGTCTTACGTTGGAGTTTTATAATATATTATTGTGTTAATAATATTGACCCAACTGTAATTCCACGTAATTTTCCTTCCATTCCTAATCCTTACCAAATGTATCACCACTGTCACCCGCAACCACGTCATAGGTAGGTAGGTAGATAAGTAGGATATTTAAATTCAACACAAATAGATAAAATATTTGTAATATTTGCTGCCGTATTGGCTGGGGATTGTGTCGCTCCAACAGGCGTGTCCACGTGTGAAAGTGAAAGTGAAAAGTCTTGAGTCGCTTGTGATTCTACGCCGAATGTCGTCGGGATTTCTGACTGCAGGGTAGGCTGAATGTTATTATTACTTCTTATCACAGTAGTCTACGTAAGACATTAAAAACATGTTTTTAATGTCTTACGTTGGAGTTTTATTGTGTCAATAATATTTCCAGCGGCGCCGGAACGTGTTTGGGGGTGCAAAAAAAAAAAAAGCCGGTTTGGTTTTCCAGAGCCAGAACTATACAGAACTATTCACGCACGTTTTCACGTGGGATATTACGATATATATATATATATATATATATATATATATATATATATATATATATATATATATATATATATATATATATATATATATATACACGCACCTCTAACATGACAGTTTTTTTGTTACTTTTTTTTCTAATTATTATTAGACTATATATATATATATATATATATATATATATATATATATATATATATATATATATATATATAGTCTAATAATAATTAGAAAAAAAAGAAAAAAAAAGTAACAAAAAAACTGTGATGTTAGCGTGGTTAGGTGCTGTGTAGTGATTTCGGGTGGTTTCATTCAAGCTGATTGCGTAAAAAGACTGCAAGTAGCGTCTTTTTACGCACAGAGTGATTTAGTCTATTAGCACACAGTGATTTGACAACATTGTTTTTTATTGGATCGATTAAAAATTACATCTCATTCTCTCAAACTGTATACTCTAACATGTACCTTAGCTTGTCGGATCATTGTTTACACATTTGTCCAAGTAGCATTTTTCTTAGCTTAGCAGCTATGCTAGCAACTGCTTTCCGCATTGATCAACATTGACCGTGACCGTAGCCTAGTGTAGCGATGTAGTAGTGTATCCAAGATCTCTGTAGTCCTCCACACACAAGTTTCAAGAACAAATACAACTGAAGGTAGCGTAGAGCAGTAATGCACAGCGATTTGTAAGGTAGGCCTACGTGTGGTGGTGACGATAACTGAACTGCGTATCAACTGGTCGCATTGATACGGTTGGTCCATAGACATGGTTGCTCGTAGGATAACCCTTTTCCTGGACCAGTCACCTGGTTTGCGGGCGAAATATCCGATTGGCTGAGCATGACCAAGAGGCCAGATTACAGCAGAAGTAATTAAAGCTACAGCGCTGTAAATAGATCTAGTTCATGCTCTAATAATCAATGCGATGCCGTGTCGGTGTTGTGGTCAACAACTGCGCTTTTTTTTTTCTTTTTTACCCCCCCGAAAAGTGCCCCGGTGCTTCCGGTGCGCCTGATATTGACACAACTGTAATTCCACATAATCCTTACCTTTAGGGGAGACCGGGTATGGTTGTAATACGGGGAGAGTCGTAACACCACCAATTCCACCGATCAGGGATAGGAGTCACATGACCATTTCAGTATTCAACCGATGGTAATTGATCCATGCAGATTTTATCGAGAAAAAATGATTTTGATGTAAGAAAGCAATTTCTTAGACCAAGACTATATTTTGTGTAGTACTTATAATATTGCAGATACAACCACGTGACTTATATTAAATGAAATTATACATGACACATATATACATATACATGACATTGTTCTTTTATTTCAATAAAGCACATCACATGGTGTGGCCTCTGTTTTTGCTTATTTTGTCTAATTGTTACAACCTACCCCAGCATGTGTTACAACCCACCCCCAGCGGCGGTTTTAGGCACGGGCAGACCGGCGGGGCGGCACGAGAACTTAAAAAAAAAAAAAAAAAAATCTGCGTCGGGAGTAGAACGGGGGAGTAGAACCCCACCCCGGTAGTGGGGTAGGTTGTAACAAAGCAACAACATGTAATTGACATCACCTGGTTTAATATACACCCTCTGGTGCAACCTAGACACATCATCAGTGATGTAACCTGAGGTCATAGGGTGTTTCGGGTCTCTCAACATCAGACACCCTCGCCCAGGCGACCCAGCCGGGGGTGATCAGACCCCGGCTTGTGTCTAGGTAGCTTGTGTGGCCCACGGATTGTGGTGGCTAAAGCACATATCTTAACAAAAGTAAGAGGGTTCTGGGAGGCCGCAGTTTGAATGATCAAGACTTTATTATCGCTTGCAGCGAAGCAACACAAAGCCTGAGTCGGTTTGCAAAGTGACTGCCACACATCCCCCGTGTGTCCCTTTTTATCCTGTTTTCCAAACATGTTGTCAGCACCTTAAACATTGCCTACTATACAAAAACGGCCCTTACTTCCCTCACTGCTGAAACCCCATCAGCATATCTCATATAGGCACCCCATCCTCCAATTGTGTCTGTTTTGTCCACTAAGCATTTAAACAGGCACCTTAAAGACAACATGGGGTGAACCAGTAAGTGTACCTTGAGTTGAACACAGGGAGGTATCTATGAGTGGCCATCTGTTTCCTTCCACAGTTAGTTCATGCTTTACATGGAAAACCCAACAATTGTACTAGTCTTAACTTGGTTAATATCTTCCATATTCCCCCCTTTGGGGCTTACCAAGTCCCAAAAAGTATGACTACATATTACAACCTTTGGTACTAGTTTCTTATAAGTGTGAACTTATAATCACATTTCATAGTGACATAGTGATTCAGACTTCAAGTTCTCCGACCATCAAATGTGGCTCTCATCAGAGACTCAGGCCTTCATCACAAGGTACATTGGGATAAACATCTACTTCCCTGTCCTAATGCCCAATTACAGGAATGTAGTAAAAATCCCCATGCACCTCCTCAGTCCTCCTGGAGTAAACCTATCTTTTGTAGGAAAAACCTCCTTCAGTGGGACTGTTTCTCGTCATATCACATGAAAATTCAATTCAGCATTCAACAATCAATGAACATATCATGAAATGGTGACAATGTGATAAACAGATGAATATCAGGTAAATCAAAAAGAAAAAACACACAAAATATAAAACTACTAAATGACTTGCTAATTCAACAATTATCAAGTCAAAACTATCACACTACTATAAGTTGAAACATTTCTAACAAATTATACTAATAATCAACCTAAACTACTTTTATCATGCAAAACAAAAAATGTAGAGATTGTTGGGCAATGTTGTTGTCGATGTTTCTTTGCCTTCAGATTGTTGACACAGCTTCACTTGGAAAGGCTACCAACATGATCAATGTGAACCTCCTCATAGTCCAAGTGTTCCTCAAGGATTAAACTAGCATTGGCTCATATTCCTCCTCATCACTACGATCATCGGTTCTCACAGGCACCCATTCTAGCCTATCTTTCAAACACCATGTCTGCTACAGCAAGGACCTTATGGATCTCACCATACATTTGGAAACTCACCTTTCCTCATTCCTAATTTATATTGATCTTTTAGATGGTCCTGCTGATCTTCTAATGTTACTGTCAAACACCAATGTATACGACCTTTCTGGATACCTATTTTACACCGACCTTGTCCAATATCAAATGGACCGTATTCCTGGTGAAAGCCTACCAAGCATAGCATTGTCTCTCCTAACTCTACCTCAAAAGTAATTTGTTCTCTTGATTTTAGTTCTTGAGAGGGTATTTGGGCTTGTAAGACCACTCTTTTTGACCTTTTCTCCCTTATTTGGCTTACTCGTCTCAAATACCTCAGAACCGGCTGTTCCTGCGACACTCTCATGTTATCCCTAGTACTGTCTCTTGATATCTGGCTACTCCAGTCCTGTTGTGTCATTGGTGCTTCCTCCGTCCTTTGGCTCCACCCTTGGACCAATGGAATCTGCCAGAGGCTGTAGAGTATCAGGAGCATGGTCATCTGCTTCAGCATCCTCGGCTGGGTGCAGTTGCTCCTGGCTGGGTTGGGTCTGGTCCTTCTGGGGCGGTTGGTTGGGTCTGGATGCGTCAGCATCCTGATCTTTCCCTGGCTCCTCTCTCGTCCTTGGCTGGGTGACTCTTGTGCAGTGGTTGAGGTGGTACCAGGTGGTGTTTCCCTCCACCTGGATGGCAGTTGGCGTTGCTCTGATCACCTTGAATGGCCCCTCTCTCCTTGGCTCATTCCACTTTCTCCGGAACACTTTAATGTAGACCTGGTCACCGGGCTCCACCCCCCTTGGAGGGTCCTCTTCCGGCTCTGGAACTCTGCTTTTTTCCTGTTTGAATATAAGCTTGTGTATAGCAGTTAGTTGTCTGACATATTCCCTTATTTCCAATTGTAATTGTTCCAATGGAGGGCCCTTGTGGGGTCCTCTGAGCGTAGGTGCAGGCATGGGTCGACCCGTAAGCATTTCATGCGGAGTTAGATGCGTCATTCTGTTAGCTTGCATGCGATAAGTCATTAGTGCTAGTGGTAGTGCATCAATCCAATTCATTTTGGCACTTGCACATATTTTATTTATTTTTGTCTTAAGTGTGCCATTCACCCTTTCCACCATTCCCTGTGACTGAGGATGATACACACAACCCAACCTTTGTTTGATGTGTAGATGCTGTATTACTTGTTTTACAGTTTTCTGGATAAATGCTGAGCCATTGTCTGAGCTTATTTCTGTCGGAATTCCAAACCTCGGCATAACTTCTCTCGTCAAGAATTTGATTACAGTAGCTGCACTTTGATCTTTTGATGGGACTGCTTCCACCCATCTGCTAAATCTGTCTATGACCACTAACATGTACCTTTTTCCATTCACCTTCTTAATCATATCCACATAGTCTAAGACCAAATGTCTAAATGGTCCCTCAGGTGTAGGAATGTGTCCCAATGGAGTTGTGATTGTTTTTCTTACATTGTTTTTTGCACATATCTCACATTCATTAAGTTGATTATCAACAATTGTTTGCAAGTATGGTGACCAAAAACCTTGTTGGCGAATTTTCCTCATTACTTCCCCCCTTGCGCAATGGTCAAAACCATGCGCATTAGTGATAAGTAAACCTAACAACGCCGTAGGCGCCAACATCATCCCATCATGAGTTCTCCATAACCCTGTGGGGGTACGTGTAGCACCCCTCTTTAGCCACATGTTTTGTTCATAGACTCCAGCCTTTTCTTGCATGCGGACAACATCTTCTTCAGTAGGCGCAGCTTCAGGCATGACCAATACTGCCTGGACCGCCCTGCTAGTGTTCGAGGCTACCCTGGCAGCCTCATCTGCAGCATTGTTACCTTTGATGACATAATCATGACCTTTCTTATGAGCCTGACATTTGATTATTGCCACTTGCTTGGGCAATAACAGTGCTGACATCAATTCCACAATCTGATCACAATGTAATATGGGAGACCCATCTGTTTTCTTAAATCCCCTCATTTTCCATACTGCTCCGAACAAATGACATACACCGTGTGCATACGCAGAATCTGTGAATATATTGACTGTTTTATCTGCTCCTTCTCGACAAGCGGCTGTAAGAGCTCTCAATTCAGCCAATTGTGCTGAACACGGTTGTTTACAAGATGTACTTTGAATGACAGAAAATGTTTCATCTGGGTTCCGTCTCACCACTGCAAACCCTGCATGGTTTCCCAAATGATCTTTGAAGCACGATCCATCCACAAACAGATCCTCCTCCGCCCCTACTATGGGGGTTGACAACAGGTCTGGTCTCAATTTGGTGTACGTCAAAGAATCCGCTACGCAATCATGCGATGTCCCTTCAAAATCATGGGGGATTCTTTCTGCCGGATTCACTGTCGAACTCCTTTGAATAGTAACATCTGGAAATGTTAGTAATGCCAAATATTCCATTAACCTTGAATTTGTCAATACAAACTTTCCTTTTTCAATTAATTCAGTGACTTTGTGATGGGTGAAAATAGTTACCGGGTAACCCATTGTAATGGTTGAGGCTTTGTCATAAGCATACTGTACCGCCGCCAATCCTTGGTAACAAGGTGGATAGCCTTGTGCCACTGCATCTAGTTTTGTACTGTAGTACGCTATGGGTTGCTTTCGCCTCCCACTGCATGATTCTTGCATGAGTACTGCTGATGCATATCCCTGACTCCTATTTGCCACATACAATAGGAATGGTTTTGTATAATCTGGGATGGCCAGTGCACTTGCTCCCTGCATCTCTTTTTTGATGCCCTCAAAGGCCATCAATGCATCTGTATTCCACGTTAATTGAGCTTGTAAATTTGTTGTCCCCGCGGTCTTCATCATTTCCCTTAAGGGTGCGGTTTTTATGGCATAGTCCTCTATCCAATCTGAACTAAAACCTGTCATCCCCAAGAATGTCATCAATTGTCGCACCGTCTCTGGCTTGGGTGCTTTACTAATTCCTTCTAGCTGACTGGGGGCTATTGTCTTAGTTTGGTGTGCAATCAGCCTCCCCAAATATTCCACTTCTGTCTGGCAATACTGCAGTTTTTTCTGTGACACCTTGTGTCCCCCAGTTGCCAATTTGTTCAATACAGTCATGGAATCTTCATGACATTGCTCCAATGTGGGAGAACATATCAGAAGATCATCCACATACTGTATTAAAGTTCCATGCAGAGACAACGCCTCCAAATCATTTCTCAGTACTTGGTTAAATACATGCGGGGAATGTTTAAAACCTTGTGGCATTCTAGTATATGTATATTGTTTACCTCTATATGTAAATGCAAAAAGATGTCTGCTCTCTTCTGCAAGTGGCACACTGAAAAACGCTCCACACAAGTCAATCACTGTAAAATATTTAGCATCAGGTGGGACATTGGTTAGTAATGTGTGTGGATTTGGTACTTCTGCCTGCATGCCTTCAACCACATCATTGATAGCTCTTAGATCATGTACTAACCGCCATTTTTGTTTGTCTGTTTTTAGTACTGGAAGCAAAGGAGTGTTGCAATTGCTTATTGTTTCTATCAGTACACCCCCAGCAATAAGACCTTCTATAGTAGGGGCTATTCCCATCTCAGCCTCAGGTTTCATGTAATATTGCTTTTGCCATGGTAGTTTAGCATTTTTTCTAACCTGTACTCTTACTGGGTTAGCAGAATGCACCAATCCTACATCTGTGTCGAACCTGGACCATACCTGTTCAGGTATTCTAGCTATCATCTCTGTCTCCATCTCCATCCGCCTATCATTGTACGACTTCCCTGTTGTCATTAGTTTCTGGTATTTCTGCACCACTTCCACTTCCTGTAACACACCTGTCATGTGAGTAAAACACAACATTTTCAAGTACTTCCTGCAAGATGACTGGAGAATCAATGGATTATCGGTTTGTTCCCATTTTAGTTTTTTCTCATTGAGCATCATTACCCCTAAATGTTTAGCCTCAAACCCCTTATTTATTAACAGAGTGATGTGCGGTGCCCTGTCAATGTCCCTAAACCAATCTTTTATCACTGTAGATTCACCTGTATCATGTGCTGCCATAGCTGCTCCTTGTGGTCCAATTACTATATACTGTGACTCGATTGTTGCTTTTTTGCCTGCAGCTGTCTTCTGCCACTCTTTTTCAAGTTCTGGATCTTGCTCTGGGTCATAAATTAGAGTACAATGATATCCTATCCTTGACTCTCTTGCTTGCGGGATTTGAGCTCTGATGTAGCCACCCCATTTTGTCATTGTTACATTTACCTGTTCTTGAATGTTTCCTATCCAGTAGACATTTGCTGTGTCTGGCTCTGATACCACCATTTGAGATGTCCCTGTAGTATCAATTAGTATGCCTTGAGGTGTGCATAATATTTGTATTCCTAATTTACATAATGCATCTCTCCCTATTAGATTGACCGGCGTGGTGTCCGATACCAAAATGGGTATTTTAGCTGTACGTCCATGTAATTGTAGCGTTACTGGAGCTGTCACTGGTATTAACTGTGTTTGTCCCGAGAATCCTACAGTTTTGATAAATTTTTTCGCCATTGGGAGGTGAGAGGCATATTCTGAACCTACACATGTGTAAGTTGCTCCAGTGTCTGCCATCATTGGTGTGCCTCTATCATTTACTAGAACCTGCAGTATTGGTTCCTCATCAGCCTGTTTCGTAATTGCTACATGCTGACCCTCCCCTTGTGGATTCTCTGGGCAGCCCTAGTAACCTTGACCCATCCAGGGTCCCGCTGGGTACTGATTATATTCTTCCTGCCTTTGCTGTCTCTGTCCCCTCTGTCTCTGTTGCTGAACTGGTTGGAAAGGAACTGTTGGACAGTTTCTGCTCATATGACCGTCCTGTCCACATGACCAACATTCATTGAACCTTCTGAACTGATTGGGTGGCCCCTGTCTTTGGCCATATCTTGGCTGACCCTGTGGTCCTCTGTATTGATTAAACTGTCTCTGCCTATACCCATTGTTAGTCCCTTGTTCTCTACTCTGGGTGAATACATTGAAAATTGGTGTGGTGGGTAACCCTTGGGCCTGAGGCTGTTGCACTAGGGGAGAGGATGCCTGCTGTGGAACTGCAGAAATGTTCATCTGAGGTGGGGGCTGCTGGACAACGGGTGTCATTGTAGCTGACTCTGCAACGACCGCCTGTTTTTTCTTGTCTTTGTCCTTTCTTGTTATTTCCTCCAACTGGAGCTGAGATAACTTTCTCTGCACCTCTCTGCTTTGTTCTTGCATTTTTTGTTCATTTTGACGATATCTTCCTACTGCATGGACCAGATGATCACTGAACTCTTTATGGGACTTTGATGAGATCAGTCCCACCACATCTTCTAGCTTGCTCCGAACTGAGCTAGGCATTGTCTCTATTATGGAGGTTCTAAACAGGATGGAGACCAGTGGGTCTTGCTCTGGGTCTCGGTCTGTTTCCAATCTCCATCTCATGACTTGCTTCTCCAGGAAGGATGCAGGATTCTCTGTGTCACCGATTGTGGAGCCCCTCAGGTTCTTGTGGTCCACATGGGTTGGGTATTCACTTCTTAGCGCCGCCCAGGTGTTTGATCGGTAGATGTCAAACGTTGTTCCATCAACGCCTTCATCCAGTAGATGTTGCAGACCCCCATTTTGCAGTACACTCTCCATCTTGGCAATACCTAGCACTCTAGCCAACAAAGCCTTCAGGTCCCCGACCGCCATCAACTTCCCTACTGTATTCTCCTCAAATATCCTGATCCACTTTGAAGCCCCATTGTGTATGTTAGGGAGTCTAGATACTAATCCCTCTAGGTCCTGTGATCCCCATGGGACATACTGAGCTTGTTGTCCCTTAACCAGAATAGGATAAACGCCTGCATAACTTTTTTTCCTCCTCTCCTTTTGTGATTTTCTAAGTTCTTCCTGTAGTTCGGCCACTAGGGGGCTGTGAGGGATGTCACTGCATCTGGGTGGTGGGCCCCCCTCCCAGCTGCATTCCTTCTCTCCCTCCCTAGGTTTTCTAGAATGTTTTTTTTCCTATCTGAGTTGCTGAACTACCTTGTCTTGCATACATATCATAACCCCTTCTATCAATATCCCTTTCATCTCTTTCACTGTCACTATCCCATTCCTTTACCGCTCCTTTAACCCCTTTGTAACAGTCCATGTGTATGTGTGGTCCCCATTTTTCTTCATGATCCTCATTTTCTCTGTCAATTTCTATCTCTCCTTTTATATCTACTGTTCCTGAAATCAGTGGGTATAATCCTGTGTGGTAGGGTGGTGGACACTTTTTAAGGGGTGGTGGTTTTGGTTGTTCGGCCCTATTGACCATTTCTCTTGTTACCTTTTCTTTTTTCCTCCAATTCTCTCCTTCCTTCTTAAACATGGACAATATCAGCTTTTCTCTTTCCCTTTTCTCCACTGATTTTTTTCCTGTTTTGTTACACTTGTAATTTTTTATCATTACTTCCATCTCCTCACACAGAACCACATCAAATGTCCCTTCCTTTGGCCATTTTGTTCCTTGTTTAGCGGTTCTTTTTTCCCATTTTTCTGAATTTTTTATTATTTCATCTTTATTTAAGGGGTTATTTTTACATAGTATTTCTACCGCTGATGCTGGCATGGTTACTTCTTATAATAAGGAGTTTTCTACTTTTTGAAATTATCTTATTATTATTATTTATTATTATTATTATTATTTAACCGTGTCCTAGCGTGGGGTGTACAACTCCCTCCCACCTTTTCTAGCTCCTAGCTCTGTTCCTCTTCAACTTTCTTTTTCCTTTCCTCCCTACTTAACTCTGTCTCTCTCTTTATTTTCCTCTCTGGTGTTGCAGCTCCTCTGGAGCTGCTCGACCCCCACCTTTTCACTTATCTCCTCTCCTCCTTTCTAACCCCTGCTCTCTACAGACTTCCCAAACCACTCTGCTCGATCCTGTTATTATTTTGTATTTTTAGGTTAGTTGTTAATTATAATACTTTATCTTTATCTATATCTTATCTATTACTATAGCACTCGTCCTATGCTCCTACTCTCAATTAATTAACTACAATGGACGAAAACACAATTCCCTGACTTTGCAGACCCTTTCTCTCTTGAAAGGCGGTATCTCAGATTTACCAACACAAAACAAAGCTCCCGATCAAGCTTAACACAAATAACTCTTCCAACCAAGTGAGGCCTCCTGTCAGAAGGAGTGTCTAAGACTTTTAAACTTAAAAATGAATAATCATATGAGTATCGGTTACTCCTACACCTTATTCTAAAATACTTTCCTCAACAGTTTTTGAGAAATGTATGTATTTTGTTTTTGAATGACGATCCTTCAGTATCTCTGATTTAACAGATCAGTTATAAAATTAATAAAATAGACACCATCTTAAGAATAGCCACTGAGCGTTTGTCCTTACGCCTTTAATGGACTATCTTCGTGGTCATCCGTGGACAAAAACAATGGCGATCCTTCAGTATCACTGATTTAACAGATCTATTATAAAATTAATAAAATAGACACCATCTTAAGAATAGCCACTGAGCGTTTGTCCTTACGCCTTTAATGGACTATCTTTGTGGCCATCCATGGACAAAAACAAAGTACTGTCCCTACTCTAACAATGAATTTAGTTATTTGATCGTTTCCCAATGCGTCCAAATTATTATACTCTACCCGAGCAGACCTTACCCAAGCTTATCTTGGTAAGCGGTAACCGCAGAGTTAGGATCTACCCAAGCAGTCCCTAGCAGCGCTACTAGGCGGAATGTCAGAATCCCCAATCTGACCAAGCAGACCCTCACCTTAGGAGGCGGTATCTCAGATTACTTTTCTCAATCTCTAAAGTCTGACGAAGCGGACCCTCCCCGTAGGAGGCGGTATCTCAGACAAACAATCCAATCTGACGAAGCGGCCCTCCCCGTAGGAGGCGGTATCTCAGATTTATTCAGCCTGACGAAGCGGCCCCTCCCCGTAGGAGGCGGTATCGCAGACTACCTGCCCGTTCAGCCCTTTATAATACTTCTTCACTAATTGTACTATAAAGCGGTATCCACAGGATTTAAAAATAAAAAACAATTTACCCTAATACAACATTTACTAGGGACCTGCCGTTCTTCCAGTGCAATATCTATACTCGAATTATACTACAAAAGGACAGCCACAGGATTTAGGTTAGGAAATAAATTTACCCTACTAGTGTAGGGACCTGATCGTTCTTCCCTCTGTAGTATCTATACTCTAATGTGTACTACAAAGGATTACCACAGGATTTAGAGTAGAAAAGAATTTCACCCTAATAGTTTAGGGACCTGATCGTTCAGCCCTCTGCAGTATCTATAGTCTAATTCGTACTACAAAGCGGTACCCACAGGCTTTAACAAAAATACAAACATTTCAGCAATTTAGTAAACCACAGAGCATTATGGTTAGTCAATTCAGTATATCACAGAGCATCATAGTTTGTTAATAAACCACAAAGCATTAAGGATAACACATGAATTAGTAAACCACAATAACCATGATTTGATGCTGAGCACTCATTCCCGGCCTCCCCCTCTTTTTCTTTACACACTGGTTTATTTTTTGGAGAGACACTTGACTTACTGCTTAGCGTTAGGATGGGTCGAGCACAGATCACACAGTTTTCTATAACTAATAGGCAAGAACGTCGCTTACCTTTTTATAATGAGTGGCCACTCGTAGTGTGGTCTGTGCGGACGCCAACCCGCAGCGAAGCAGTCGTCTTGGCCCCTTTTCTTCAATCCTGTTCGTGACGCCAAATTATGTGGTGGCTAAAGCACATATCTTAACAAAAGTAAGAGGGTTCTGGGAGGCCGCAGTTTGAATGATCAAGACTTTATTATCGCTTGCAGCGAAGCAACACAAAGCCTGAGTCGGTTTGCAAAGTGACTGCCACACATCCCCCGTGTGTCCCTTTTTATCCTGTTTTCCAAACATGTTGTCAGCACCTTAAACATTGCCTACTATACAAAAACGGCCCTTACTTCCCTCACTGCTGAAACCCCATCAGCATATCTCATATAGGCACCCCATCCTCCAATTGTGTCTGTTTTGTCCACTAAGCATTTAAACAGGCACCTTAAAGACAACATGGGGTGAACCAGTAAGTGTACCTTGAGTTGAACACAGGGAGGTATCTATGAGTGGCCATCTGTTTCCTTCCACAGTTAGTTCATGCTTTACATGGAAAACCCAACAATTGTACTAGTCTTAACTTGGTTAATATCTTCCATAGGATCACCCCTCCTGATCCACAGCCATCTTGATGCCTTCTCAGCAGCATCAGTGATGTTCTTGATGGCTTTCTTGCTGTGCAGTCCCCTTATTCCCAACAACTTGAGGGCCCTGCAGAGTGACTGGCCTGCGAAACCTCGGCAACCAACCTCAATGGGACTACAACGAGTCTTCCATCCGTTGCGCCGGCATTCGCCTGCCAGCTCCTCATACTTGGCCCTCTTCCTCTCAAATGCCTCCTCCATCCGGTCTTCCCAGGGCACAGTCAACTCCAGCAGTATCACCTGCCTTGTTGATTCTGACATAAGAACCAAGTCCGGCCTAAGTGTGGTCACTGCGATGGTCTCTGGGAATTTAAGCTGTTTCCCCAAGTCCACCTTCAGCTGCCAGTCCCTAGCTGTTGTCAGGAGCCCCCCTGTTTGGCCTGGGCGTTGTTGAGGCTTCTCACCAGATTTAACAAAGGTGATTGAATGCCTAGCTGGCTGTTGCTGCTTGCTGAGTGAGATCCCCGAGCAGATGGTATCTGCTATCACCTTCAGCACCTGGTCGTGACGCCAACGATAGCGCCCCTCGCCCAGGGCTTTCGGGCAACAGCTTAGGATGTGCTCCAGTGATCCTCTCCTCTGACACAAAGGGCAAGCAGGTGTTTCTGCCAGGCCCCAACAGAAGAGGTTGGAAGGGCTGGGGAGGACGTCGTAGACTGACTGGATCAAAAACTTTATACGGAATGGCTCTGCCTTCCAAAGCTCTGACCAAGAAATCTTCCTATCCAGTGTCTGCTCCCATCTAGTCCACGCCCCCTGTTGTCTCATCCCGACCATCTTGCTTGAGCGGGTCTCCTCCAGCCCTGCTCGAACCTCTTCCTGGATAAGCTGCCGCCTCTCCTTCCCCCGGGCCTTGTTGTACCGAGGCCCTGGGTTGCTCCCAAGCCCTGCCCGGCCTGTCGCCACTGTTCCCACCAGAACACCGTGGCGCAGCCACGGTGTTCTGGTGGGAACAGTGGCGACAGACCTCATGAGGTCTGTGTTTTTCTTGCAGAGGTTTGAATTGGTGCCATTTGTAGTAGGCTAAACAAATGTGGGTACTTTGTACTAAAGTTTGAGAGCTTTAACTCAAAAATCCAATGAGTTACAGGTGCTGAAGCAAAAAAGTGTTACAACCATACACTGTCACCCGCTACCACTTCATCAAACTAAATGTATCCTAACTCAAACAGACGGGCTTGTTGTTGTAGGCTGTTGTAGGATATATATGTGGCAGGTGGCACCAAGTGAGGAAGGGGAGGTGCAAGAGTTACGGGGCGGATATAAATACAACTACCTGTAAACGGAACCTATTTTGGTTTGGTGGTCGGTTCCAGTCGGGAGAGTGAGGCAGGTGCACACCTCACTCTGTGCGGACAGCGGATCAGCGGCCATTAGCTGTTTCTTGCCGTTTCTTTTTTTGTTTATTATTTTGAGTATAAGACTTTGTCTAGTCCGCCTGGCAAGTGAGCCGGTGATGGGCAAGAAGATCTGGGTGTTGCCCTGGGCGGACTAGTTTTCTTTCTTTTCTTTGTTTGTTTGTTTTGTTTGTTTGTCTCAATCTGCCCTCAATCCCTACTATCCAGTCTAAGGTAAAAGTTCAGTCAAGTCATCGAGGCAGGCATAAGTTGGTGTGGTTATACCGTTTGCAGTGCCTTAAATTGTGTGCAGACCTTAAGAGTGTTATATCCCAGTGTGCGGGTTCAACTGTTTGCAGTGCCTTTAATTGTGTGCGAACCTTAAGAGTGTTATATCCCAGTGTGCGGGTTCAACTGTTTGCAGTGCCTTTGTTTTGTGTGCAGTCCTCAACTGCGGTCACGCTATCTGCGGTTCAAAACTCGAGTGCCCGTCTACATCGTTTGTTACGGTAGAGCGTGTGAGCGGCTAGATGGTAGATTCAAGTCCTCGTACATCTCGATTGTTGAAATACATCTGTCATTGCTTAGTTGTTGTTGTTGTTTTACTACATAAAACAAACAAAAAAATGATTGAAACACCACCAATAGCCCATCCAGATTAAATTCTGCATAAACAGATTCTAAAAAATCGTAGACAACACAAATCAAATCAACTACAAATGTTATGGCCATGCAAGCAGTTTTGAAAAATTTATTAAAAATAAATATCAAAATGTTTTCAGAACACTCCAATACAGTCTTGTTCTACATCTCCTCAGGTACCTATGTATACATTTTGAAGTCTTTTGACTGTGCCATTTTCTAATAATCCCATGCTAAACTCATACCCAATACACATTGTATGGCGACACAAGCAGTTTTGAAAAATTAATTAAAAATAAATTTCAAAATGTTTTCAGACTACTCTACGACAGTCTTGTTCTACATCTCCTCAGGTACCTATGTGTACATTTTGAAGTTATTTGACTGTGCCATTTTCTAATAATCCCATGCTAAAATCATACCCAATACACATTGTATGGCTATGCAAGCAGTTTTTAAAAAATAATAAAAAATAAATATCAAAATGTTTTCAGACTACACCACTAAAGTCTTGTTCTACATCTCCTCAGGTACCTATGTATGTATTTTGAAGTCATTTGACTGTGCCATTTTCTAATAATGTCATGCTAAAATCATACCCAGTACACATTGTATGGCGACACAAGCAGTTTTGAAAAATTAATTAAAAATAAATATCAAAATGTTTTCAGACTAATCCACTAGAGTCTTGTTTTACATCTCCCCAGCTACCTATGTCTACATTTTGAAGTCATTTGACTGTGCCATTTTGTAATAATCCCATGCTAAAATCATACCCAATACACATTGTATGGCGACACAAGCAGTTTTGAAAAATTAATTAAAAATAAATATCAAAATGTTTTCAGACTACACCACTACAGTCTTGTTCAACATCTTCTCAGGTACCTATGTGTACATTTTGAAGTCTTTTGACTGTGCCATTTTTAAATAATCTCATGCTAAAATCATACCCAGTACACATTGTATGGCTATGCAAGCAGTTTTAATAAATTAATTAAAAATAAATATCAAAATGTTTTCAGACTACTCCACTAAAGTCTTGTTCTACATCTCCTCAGCTACCTATGTATGTATTTTGAAGTCATTTGACTGTGCCATTTTGTAATAATCTCATGCTAAAATCATACCCAGTACACATTGTATGGCTATGCAAGCAGTTTTAAGAAATTAATTAAAAATAAATATCAAAAAAATTTCAGACTACTCCACTACAGTGTTGTTCCACATCTCCTCAGGTACCTATCTATGTATTTTGAAGTTATTTGACCGTGCCATTTTCTAGTAATCTCATGCTAAAGTCATACCCAGCACACATTGTATGGCGACGCAAGCGGTTTTGAAAAATTAATTAAAAATAAATATCAAAATGTTTTCAGACTACTCCACGAGAGTCTTGTTCTACATCTCCTCAGCTACCTAAGTCTACATTTTGAAGTCATTTGACTGTGCCATTTTCTAATAATCTCATGCTAAAATCATACCCAGTACACATTGTATGGCGACACAAGCAGTTTTTAAAAATGAATTAAAAATAAATAAATAAATGTTTTCAGACTACTCCACTACAGTCTTGTTCTACATCCCCTCAGCTACCTATGTATACATTTTGAAGTCTTTTGACTGTGCCATTTTCTAATAATCTCATGCTAAAATCATACCCAGTACACATTGTATGGCGACACAAGCAGTTTTGAAAAATTAATTAAAAATAAATATCAAAATGTTTTCAGACTACTCCACTAAAGTCTTGTTTTACATCTCCTCAGCTACTTATGTATGTATTTTGAAGTCATTTGACTGTGCCATTTTGTAATAATCTCATGCTAAAGTAATACCCAGCACACATTGTATGGCGACGCAAGCAGTTTTGAGAATTTAATTAAAAATAATAATCAATATGTTTTCAGAACACTCCACTGCAGTCTTGTTCTACATATCTTCAGGTACCTATGTATACATTTTGACGTCTTTTGACAGTGCCCTTTTCTAGTAATCCCATGCTAAATTCATACCCAATACACATTGTATGGCGACACAAGCAGTTTTTTAAAATTAATTAAAAATAGTAATCAAAATGTTTTCAGAACATTCCACTACAGTCTTGTTCTACATATTCTCAGGTACCTATGGATACATTTTGAAGAAATGTGACTGTACCATTTTCTAATAATCCCATGCTAAAATCATACCCAATACACATTGTATGGCTAAACAAGCAGTTTTGAAAAATTAATTAAAAATAATTATCAAAATGTTTTCAGAACACTCCACTAGATTCTTGTTCTACATGTCCTCAGGTACCTCTGTGGACATTTTGAAGTTATTTGACTGTACCATTTTCTAATAATCCCATGCTACACTCACACCCAATACACATTCAGTTCAGTTCATTAAAATTTTGGTGATATATCTACAGCGCTATGAGTACTACTTGCTTACTGCAACTACATCAACAACAACAAAGGGCAGACAAACGTGAGGAACACATACTGAATAACAGATAACTGACTGCCACAGACTGAAAACATGCAGGTATACAAAAATTCAAAGAGGCCTGGCAGGTTGGCAGATGATGGACTTATATGATGATGGTCCAGAGAAGGTAGAGATGACCGGTTAATTTGAAAAGCAAAAATAATGCAATGAAAGCCCATTCTACAAGAGGAAAGGAGAGTGAGAGATAGAGATGAGGGGATGTCACAGGACAATGGCCCAAACTTTATTGATTATTATAGAATGGTACAGTCAAAAGGCTTCAAAATATCCACAGAGGTACCTGAGGAGACTGTAGTGGAGTGCTCTGAAAACATTTCGATTATAATTTTTCATTAATTTTTCAAAACTGCTTGCATAGCCATACAATGTGTATTGGGTATGATTTTAGCATGGGATTATTAGAAAATTGTACAGTCAAATTACTTCAAAATGTATCCATAGTTACCTGAGGAGATGTAGAACAAAAATCTAGTGGAGTGTTCTGAAAACATTTTGATAATTATTTTTAATTAATTTTTCAAAACTGCTTGCGTCGCCATACAATGTGTGCTGGGTATGACTTTAGCATGAGATTATTACAAAATGGCACAGTCAAATGACTTCAAAATACATACACACGTAGCTGAGGAGATGTAGAACAAGACTTTAGTGGAGTAGTCTGAAAACATTTTGATATTTATTTTTAATTAATTTCTTAAAACTGCTTGCATAGCCATACAATGTGTACTGGGTATGATTTTAGCATGAGATTATTTAAAAATGGCACAGTCAAAAGACTTCAAAATGTACACATAGGTACCTGAGAAGATGTTGAACAAGACTGTAGTGGTGTAGTCTGAAAACATTTTGATATTTATTTTTAATTAATTTTTAAAAACTGCTTGTGTCGCCATACAATGTGTATTGGGTATGAGTTTAGCATGGGATTATTAGAAAATGGCACAGTCAAATAACTTCAAAATGTACATATAGGTACCTGAGGAGATGTAGAACAAGACTGTAGTGGAGTAGTCTGAAAACATTTTGATATTTATTTTTAATTAATTTTTCAAAACTACTTGTGTCGCCATACAATGTGTATTGGGTATGAGTTTAGCATGAGATTATTACAAAATGGCACAGTAAAATGACTTCAAAATACATACACAGGTAGCTGAGGAGATGTAGAACAAGTCTTTAGTTGAGTAGTCTGAAAACATTTTGATATTTATTTTAAATTAATTTTTCAAAACTGCTTGTGTCGCCATACAATGTGTATTGGGTATGAGTTTAGCATGAGATTATTACAAAATGGCACAGTCAAATGACTTCAAAATACATACACAGGTAGCTGAGGAGATGTAGAACAAGACTTTAGTTGAGTAGTCTGAAAACATTTTGATATTTATTTTTAATTAATTTCTTAAAACTGCTTGCATAGCCATACAATGTGTACTGGGTATGATTTTAGCATGAGATTATTTAAAAATGGCACAGTCAAAAGACTTCAAAATGTACACATAGGTACCTGAGAAGATGTAGAACAAGATTCTAGTGGTGTAGTCTGAAAACATTTTGATATTTATTTTTAATTATTTTTTTAAAACTGCTTGCGTCGCCATACAATGTGTGCTGGGTATGACTTTAGCATGAGATTATTACAAAATGGCACAGTCAAATGACTTCAAAATACATACACACGTAGCTGAGGAGATGTAGAACAAGACTTTAGTGGAGTAGTCTGAAAACATTTTGATATTTATTTTTAATTGATTTATTAAAACTGCTTGCATAGCCATACAATGTGTACTGGGTATGATTTTAGCATGAGATTATTTAAAAATGGCACAGTCAAAATACTTCAAAATGTATACATAGGTACCTGAGGAGATGTAGAACAAGACTGTAGTGGAGTAGTCTGAAAACATTTATTTATTTATTTTTAATTAATTTATAAAAACTGCTTGTGTCGCCATACAATGTGTATTAGGTATGACTTTAGCATGAGATTATTACAAAATGGCACAGTCAAATGACTTCAAAATGTAGACATAGGTACCTGGGGAGATGTAGAACAAGACTCTAGTGGAGTAGTCTGAAAACATTTTGATATTTATTTTTAATTAATTTTTCAAAACTGCTTGTGTCGCCATACAATGTGTACTGGGTATGATTTTAGCATGACATTATTAGAAAATGGCACAGTCAAATGACTTCAAAATACATATATAGGTACCTGAGGAGATGTAGAACAAGACTTTAGTGGTGTAGTCTGAAAACATTTTGATATTTATTTTTAATTATTTTTTAAAAACTGCTTGCAAAGCCATACAATATGTATTGTGTATGATTTTAGCATGACATTATTAGAAAATGGCACAGTCAAATGACTTCAAAATACATACATAGGTACCTGATGAGATGTAGAACAAGACTGTAGTGGTGTAGTCTGAAAACATTTTGATATTTATTTTTAATTATTTTTTTAAAAACTGCTTGCATAGCCATACAATGTGTATTGGGTATGATTTTAGCATGGGATTATTAGAAAATGGCACAGTCAAATAACTTCAAAATGTACACATAGGTACCTGAGGAGATGTAGAACAGGACTGTCGTAGAGTAGTCTGAAAACATTTTGAAATTTATTTTTAATTAATTTTTCAAAACTGCTTGTGTCGCCATACAATGTGTATTGGGTATGAGTTTAGCATGGGATTATTAGAAAATGGCACAGTCAAAAGACTTCAAAATGTATACATAGGTACCTGAGGAGATGTAGAACAAGACTGTATTGGAGTGTTCTGAAAACATTTTGATATTTATTTTTAATAAATTTTTCAAATCTGCTTGCATGTCCATAACATTTGTAGTTGATTTGATTTGTGTTGTCTACGATTTTTTAGAATCTGTTTATGCAGAATTTAATCTGGATGGGCTATTGGTGGTGTTTCAATCATTTTTTTGTTTGTTTTATGTAGTAAAACAACAACAACAACAACTAAGCAATGACAGATGTATTTCAACAATCGAGATGTACGAGGATTTGAATGCACCATCTAGCCGCTCACACGCTTTACCGTAACAAACAATGTAGACGGGCACTCGAGTTTTGAACCGCAGATAGCGTGACCGCAGTAAACCTCAAGAGTGTTATATCCCAGTTGCCGTGATTCAACAGTGTGCCAACAGTTGTTGTAACGTTTACCACGAGTGGCTTGATTAATTTTCCCTTGCCTTGATAGATGTTGATGACTAACCATAGAAATGCAAGTAGGCCTATGACTTGTCAAGCAGATGAATGTTTAATAAACTTATTTAACCTTATTCCCTGGACCAGTATTATTTCTGCTAAATTATCCTATGGCGGGTGTTACATTTAAATTCAACACAAATAGATCAAATATTAACAATATTTGCTGCCATATTGGCTGGGGAATGTGTCTCTCCAAAAGGCGTGTCCACGTGTGAAGTCATAAAGTGAAAGTGAAAAGTCAGGAGTCACTTGTGATTCAACGCCGAATGCTGTCGGGATTTCTGACTGCAGGGTAGGCTGATTGTTATTATTACTTCTTAGTCGGACATACCACAGTAGCCTACTTAACAACTGGGTTTGTGTGTGTGTGTGTGTGTGTGTGTGTGTGTGTGTGTGTGTGTGTGTGTGTGTGTGTGTGTGTGTGTGTGTGTGTGTGTGTGTGTGTGTGTGTGTGTGTGTGTGTGTGTGTGTGTGGACCAATCATCATGTGTGACTCGCGTCGGGGCAGGCCTACCGGGCCGGTTGATGTTGACGTTTAAAATGGGATTTCTATGTATGGAAGTGATCCGGGACTGTAGCCTCGAATACCCAGGTCTAACTACGCGCCTGATGTTTGCGCGTGTGTGTGTGTGTGTGTGTGTGTGTGTGTGTGTGTGTGTGTTCTAAATATATATGGATAATACGCATTGTAGATCAATGCAAAGTTGTGCGCAACCGCCATATGGCCAAGGAAGGGAATGGACAAGAACATGTCAAAATGTGAAGGAGTGCAGTCAGTGCACTATAGGGAAATAATTGCGGTATTTGAGCAACAGGTCTAACACCCCTAACTGGAAAAGTCTTAGGTTGAAGTTCTGAACTCCGCACAACCTTGGACACGCAGTCGTGTGTGTAGTTGGAGACTACGCATGTTGGGTAGGGTGTCCCGGGTTTGAGTCTCGTGTCCCGAGTCCCGACAAAAGCACGTCGGGACGCTAAAGTGTCCCGGTATTCACGACACTGGCCTGGCACAGCGCCTTCATAGCCTACATTATCTTATTTATTACTGTTTAATACTGTCAATACCGCTCGTACTGCTCATACTGTATACAGTGCACCTTACACCTCATACTGTTTATAGGTCTACTGTTTATATTGTCTGTATATATTCGCGAGTCGCGACCCTTTTATTTTATTTATTTATTTATTTTTGTATCCTTAATAAGAATGCAAAATATAAATAGGCCTATATAAAATAAGAATTTCTTATTTTATATATTTACATATCCCTGGTGCGTGTCTCGCTCCAGGGATCGAGGGAAACGGCATTTCATTTTTTGTGTATGTCCTGTACATTCATGAAAACTGACAATAAAGTTGACTTGACTTGACTTGACATTATCTTATCATAGCCCAATAAAGTTAAAGTTTATGGCATTGGCGAGTTGTGTCAGTGAGCCGCCGTGGCTGCGCTCTGCGGTCGATGTTACGATGGAGTGCGTGTGTGCGCGCACGCGCATTATAACGGAGCCTTTACGTCCTTGCGGACCCCCCTTGCGTCCACCGCAAGGGCCTGACGTGCACCTCCCAAAAATCCTAGACGCCCGTCGAGGCGGCGCAACACCAACGCAGCGGCTTTGGCTGTGATTGGTCCGCGAACACATTTGCTGGAGATCGCTTTTCCGGTTTCCACTCGTAAACACATCTATGCGTAAACACCGCTAAGGTGTGATAAATGCTTCGACTGATTGGCGCCTTTTCAGAAAAGCAATCCATCCTATCATGTCATTATATTACCATGTGCCCGCTGATTGACGTGTACGTTACCATAACAACCATAAACGTATCTACCAAAGACAGTCGACACTACAGAAAAGCGCCATTGCTTTTTTTTTTTTACCGTTGCTTTTCGTTTTCTCTACTGTTCGTTAAATTATCTGTATAGACAAACAAAAATTATACCACAATGAATGAGGGAGCGAAAGAAATAAAAAAGACTTCCTTTATGCAACGCAGCGGCTTTGGCTGTGATTGGTCCGCGAACTACATTCGCTGTAGAGAGAGAGTCTACTTAGAGAGTCTCTCGATCGCTCTTCCGGTTTCCACTCCGCTACGGTGTGATGAATGCTTCGACTGATTGGCGACAACATATAACTTTTGCCTTTATTTCTGTATCCGTATGTAATGCCAGAATGGTCATTCTGGTCCCTCTACCGGTGTAGCATTGAATTGCATTTCGACAGTAAACCCCACGCAGAACCATCACGGGCTCCATGACTGCGTCAGAGCAACTGCGTGGTCATTGCGTGAACACTTCGTAATCACTACGCGGAACCATGACTCGGCCCATCCACACGGAGACGATTTTCGAGATCTTGTGCGTTTAGGCCGACCGTAACGATGGATCCGGCGTTTTTGGTGCCTGAAAACGCACTTTTTTGAAACCAGGTTCCAGGGTGGAAAAGTCAAAAACGTTTTAGGTTTTGGATTCGTGTGGACACCAGAAACCCAAACGATGACGTCATCGACCAGAGTCTGGGCGAAATAAATGTGGAGGATAGCCTTTAGAATGACTCTAGAAATAAAATACATAATAAATATGGTTATCTCCTTTTGGATTTGTCTCCACGAATTAACCATTTAATGAGCGGGTAAGTGAAATCGCGCCGACCTAACATCCCACAACATTGAATATTCCAAAATTGATCATTTATAGTCTATCCGATTTTCTAATCAGTGCAAACTAGTTTCCACGCTGGGACGCCAGGGTCCGCGAGAGGAAGATGTTGGATGATGAATTGACTGCCTGTGTTTGACTTATGGACTGTCGATTGGTTTCGGTAGATTTATGTTGTTGGGGATCTGTCACTTAGGCATACTCTGCAATACAACATGAAACTGTTTTTCTGTGGATTTCTGTAGCTGAAACAGCGCCACACACATGCCTGGAATATGTACTACAGCGTTTCTAGAGCTAGATGCGTTTCAGCAATGACTCCTTCGTTACGGATAAATGTCTGGCCCCCCTGCCGAGACAAATGGGGGGGGGGGGGGTCGTTTTCTAAATCTGTCTTCGTGTGGATGGGACCTAATGACCCCATTGAACAATGTGGGATGTGTGCCAACATCTCTACCCGGGACGAAAGTCCTGAAAATGACCACTACAGGTGACACTATTATCATACTACAGGTGAATGGGACGTTTTTTTTTCCTTTATATATATCTTTATACATTTCTGTTAAGTTAACTGACTATCGCGCAGGATACTAACTTGAGGTGGAGAAGTATAAGCGGAGTGTCTATTCAATGTCATTTATTAAATGAACTTTAACATAGAGTACGGCTCTGTTCATCCGTCACCTTCATCAACTACATACAAGTGAAGCTGAAGCAGCATGGCATACACGCAGGTATGAAAAACCGTAATACCCCACATATAACAGCCAACACTATTAGGCTACCGTATTACAATATAAGAACGCTATACAAAAATGATACTTAACAATTTCTACCAGATTAATCTTCATATTAAGAGAAATACTTTTTGTATTCCACTTTGTCTAAAAAAAAAATATAAAGTATGCAAATCAGGCAATTTCTCATTATATATGCATATATAAACTCTTGAAGCTACAGATTTTCTGAGGTGATCACAATGTCCACAATGACCATGTAGTGTAAGTGTAAGAATTCAGTTTTTTATTGGAACGTTAACTTAAAGTGAGAAATACAAAACAGCAGGTTTATTCCCTGTCTTGGAAGGTAAAACTTTGACAACAGAGTCCAGGTATGGGGATGATGATGAGAGCTCATTCAGTGATAGGATCTTTACAACTACTGCCTCCCTTTGCAGTACTTGCAACAACGGATACCAGCTACCCGACAGGGACAGCCATTCTTGTTTGCACATGAGCAGGTTTCAGGTTTTGAGATTACAATCTCAGGGACTAATAAACTGCCCTTTCTTAACCATAAGCATCTGCATTTAAGATTGAGGGGGCGTCTGTAAAGCTTGATGATAAGTGTCAAACCGAATTGGACCGGGAGGTGGGGGGCGGGTTTCAGCTTGTTGACAGTCTGGAGGATGTGGCTGGGGGGAGTGAGGGGAGAGAATTCCACCTCCTGACAGCTTCATGTATGAAGCGTTTGGTATGGTGGTGGGACCACAGAGGCTGCTATACCTTCTGCCGGAAGGCAGGAGGCTGAACAGACTGTGTGCGGGGTGGCTGGTGTCGCTCACCATCGAGGTCGCTCTCCGGGTGAGGCGGGTGGTGTGTGTGTCCTTCAAGGAAGGGAGTGGGGCACCAATGATCTCATCAGCTGTGTTTACTAATGCGTTGCAGGGTTTTCCTACTGTGTTCAGTGCAGCCACCGCCCCACGGTGGAGTTGGACAGCATGCTTTCAATGGTGCCCTGGTAGAATGTTCTCAGCATGGGTATGGGAGCCTTAACTTGCTTAAGCTTGTGGAGTAAGTAGAGGCACCGCTGGGCCTTCTTCGCCAGTGATGCAGTGTTGGTCAGTCCTTCCAGAAAAATGCAGAGTTTTTTTGTGATTGTTGCGGGCAAAAATCCTTGATTATGCGGTACATTTTCTTAAAAAATGCGATGGAATATGCGGGATATTTATGCAATTTTATGCGAAGAAATTGCGGGAATTTGCAAAAATTATGGGACCTTGCAAAAATGAATAATAAAAAAATTAATAACAAAAAACTGTGAAACACTCTGTTCTCACTAGGCTACTACCTTAATGTAAAGAGTCCTTTCTAACGACTTCCTATGATAAGCAAGCTTACTACATCACAGAAAGTGCTGGGAATAATTAAGTTATCATCTTGTTTTATTTCAGACCTTGATAAACGCATGGCTCAAAGTTACAAAACGTTGATGAGAAAACAAGTTCCATAGCTTTACAAAAAGAATACGCTACAACTTCTGTAAAAATGAATAAATTAAACAATAAAATAAAATGTGTGCTTCCAATGCACAAAGTGCAATCTTTTACTGTAACATAAATTTACATACTACTAATATTGTCTCTTCTTCGCGGGGTATGCAGCTTTCCAATGATGTCACTTCATAATGTTCCCAAGGCAACAGGAGGAAAATGGCTGCTCTTGTGTGAAGTAAACGCAACATTTTTCAACTTTCTGTGAAGATATATGTGACTTTTTTGCAACGAAAATGCGGGGATTATGAAATCATGCAAGCCCCGTATATTTCGCACATTTTTCGTGAAAATTGGCGATTTATGCGGCGAAAGTGCGGCGTCTTTGAAAAAATGCGGCCCCCGCATAAATGCGGACTTTGGCTGATTATGCGTTAAATCACGCGATTGCATAATCGCGTTTTTCTGGAGGGACTGGTTGGTGGTCCAGTAGAGGTCCTCACTGACGTGCACCCCCAGGAATTTAGTGCTGCTCACTCTCTTCACTGCAGCACCATCATAAAGCACCTGGATATCAACCGCAAAAACACCTACATCGCACATTACCACTGTTTGGGTATACACATGGTCCTTGAACAACATGGCCGCATTTAGTAGTTTCTGGGCCATCGGTTTTTCACAGATTCTGAACAATTTGTGTATTTTCTTCTATTTAACAGTTTTGCACTCTGAACCACAAAATATACATACATTTGCTGTTGCACTGGTCTTAAATCTCCCACTTTGTCGCTCAGTTGGATCCTTAATAGGTATCTGCTGAGATGGCTAAGATTGTTCTATTGGTTGGGTTGTGCTTTAGCCATATCCCTTTGAAATCTTATGTAGCAGGATTTGCTGTGGTATTTTATGATATCTTGCTCTTGGTCAGTTGAAGAACCCTAGCAGTTCAAGTGTCATAGATTTGTCTGTTTGGCAAGGGAAACATTAACACCCCTGCCAATTTCACCACTAGAGAGGTACTCAGATTGCTTCTTCTTCTGGCATAGGATGCACTTGTCGAGATTAATCGGTTTAGTTTACTTTAGGTTTACTTGCCTTAGCATGGCATGTCACTTTTCTATTTTTTAACCGCCATAATCCACAGATATATTTAAATGAATGAATTAATGAATCTTACCATGTTTCCTGTATCCCATTCCAATTAAGTATTATCTTCGTGACAGTATGGACAAGTTGTTCTCTCACTCTCTCCAGATCTTTTTGAATTTTGTAGTTAGCTAGCTACAATACACACTACATTAAATATAAAATTGATCCAAATTCATTATAATTATTTAAACACACAAAATTACAACTCATATGATAATAACTCATAATACATGTAATAATAGGTGTATTATGATACATGTAATAATAAGTCATCAGGGCCGGATCAGCCAATGGGTTTTCTGGGCACGGGCCCAGGAGCCCGCCCATAGAGGGGGCCCGCCGTGCAGATCGTTTTTATTTTTATTTTATTATTATTATTATTTTTTATTTTTTATTTTATTTATGTATTTATTTATTTTACATTTCAACAATATTATGTGATTTATTGGTTAACAAATATAGTAACTGCCCGACAATATTTCTCTACTATGTTGCCTTGACTGCCCTGCAGCGCTACCTAAATAAAATGAACGTAGCTTGCGTCACGATGTTTTGTTGTTGTACCCGCCCATTTTTTAACCACACTGCTGCTGGTCAGTTACATATATCTATGGTCAGTTATTAGGCATTAGCCAAAATGAATTAAAGTGGATGTAGCAAACGCAAAAGGAAGAGAGATAAAGAAGGAAGGGAGGCTTTACTTTTAAAAAGTGTGCCATCTATTGACACATTTTTCATTAAACACAACTCTGCCACCAACACCGGTGTTGAGCAAGATGATTTACAGCAACAGCAACTTGAAATGAAAGTCATTGAAACTGTCAATGACTTGGGCGCTGAACGGCCGCAGTCTGCGGCTAGTAGCTGCTGTACTTTTTCTGAATCTCAGGAAGATTGGATATATAAAGAGTGTGATCCGGCTTTATGGGGCGAGTTCACCTAAAAGGCTCGCTCTGTTCTCACCGAAAGAGGATCTACTGCTTTCCAAAACCGGAGGAACACATACCCTGCATCCCTCTGTGATGGGGGTTTAGGAGGTAAAGCCCGCTCTCTCACCAATAACTTGTTCACTTGCCATCTCTTTAATCGTGAGAAACTTGCAAGGGAATGGTTGCTGTACTCGCCCTCTACAGGGAATGTGTTTTGTTTTGCGTGCATGCTCTTTTCCTCAAAGAAAAATCAATTCGTTACTGGATTTTCAGATTGGAAACACCCAGAACGTGTGCATGACCACGAGAAAAGCTTGCCGCATATGACTAATATGTTAGCATTGTGTCAGCGCTCCTCTGTCACTGGTAGGGGAACTGTAAATGCTAGGTTAGTGCAGGAGCTAGAGGGTGAGAAACGCTACTGGCGAGATGTTCTAAAACGTGTGATTGTTGTGATTAAATTTATCTGTGAACGAGGGCTGCCTTTCCGTGGAGGATGATGAGTTACTTGGTTCTCCACATAATGGCAACTATCTTGGCATTCTAGAGGTCATTACTCATTTTGATCCTTTTTTTGCTGAGCATGTTAGCAAGTATGGGCAGAAGGGTAAGGGCACTACGTCTTATCTCTCATCCACTACGTGCGAGGAATTGATTCAGCAAATGGGTGAAAAAGTGAAAGCTACCATAGCTGCAGATATAATAATAATAATAACAATAATACATTTTATTTATAAGGCGCCTTTCAGGACACTCAAGGTCACCTAACAAGCATAAAAGCATAAAACAATCAAAGGACACAGATTAAAACAGATTTAAAAAGGCACAGAGCTTGCAGCAGATATCAAGTCCATGTGTGAGTAGGCCTGCCTGAAAAGATGCGTTTTGAGGTGAGATTTGAAGGTGAGAGGTGAGTCCATATTTCTAATGTCCGGGCTCGTGCCCCCATGGTGGACAGACGGGCTGGGGGAACCTGTAGGTGGATGGAGGAGGCGGATCTGAGTGACCGGGTGGGAGTATGGATTTGGATGAGATCAGACAGATATGGGGGGGGCAAGGTTGTGAATGGCATTGAATGTATTGAGGAGGATCTTGTACTCAATGCGGTGTTTGATAGGGAGCCAGTGAAGTTGGTGTAGGGCGGGGGAGATGTGACAGATGGCAGTGGTTTTGGTGATGATACAGCAGGCGAAGTATTTCTCTCTGATTTTGGACTCCACTCCTGATCTCTCACATATCGACCAACTGACGTTTGTTTTTCCTCAATTTCGTTGGTGCTAATACTATAGATGACAGTTGTGAAGACGCCAGTAGTTTCTTTAAACTAATGCAGCCCCTATATGCCTTTTGCGCAGGTTCTACTCATAGATGGAGTACATTTTTTGATGATGAAGATATCAAAATTGACATGACACTGAAATCCCTTTCATCTACTCGTTAGAGTTGCCGTGCAGATGCATCCAAGGCACTTTGTGGGAATTATGCACAGATCAGGGATGTTCTTAGGAACATGTCGTCTGATATGGATGAGAAACGTGACACACGCGATGAGGCAAAAGCGTTGTGTTCTAAGTTGGACAGTCTTGACATGGCATTGATGGCACAGTTTTGGAACTGTGTTTTTAAGCAGATTCAAAATTAAAAGTGCGTCATTACAAAGGCCTGACATTGATCTGATGACAGCTATTCGCCTTCTTGAGTCTTTGCGATCATGGGTTATGTCTCTTCGAGAAAAGTTTGACCATTTTGAAAGTTCTGCGAAGAGTATCCCCGGTGTGTGTCAGTCATACAAAGATGAGCTGCAGCGTAGTAAGAAGCGCAACGCATTTTCAGATGAATGCACAGAGCACGAAATATCACGAAAAGGACGGGAGCTATTTAAGGTATCAACATTCAATGTCATTGTTGACAAGTTGATCAGCTGTTTGGGTCACAGAATGGACGCATATCGCAGCATTTGTGACAAATTTAGTGTTTTATTGAACATAGGAACTGACGATTTGAGCAGTGTTCATGAACAGGTGGATGCACTTCGCACTTCATAGCAGTCAGATTTAGATGAGAACTTCACTGATGAAATTGTTCAGTTCAGATGCTTCATGCAGAGTGAGCAAGATAAGTCTCCTCAAAATCTGCTGCAAGTACTTTTGAAATGTAGTCTACAGTCAACTTTCCCGAACGTTTTTGTAGCTCTCCGTATTTTTTTGACGCTGCCCGTGACAAATTGTGAAGGAGAAAGGTCATTTTCACAGTTGGCACGAATTAAAAATGAACTCCGCACAACACAAACACAGGGACGCCTCTGCGCATTGTCCCTCATGGCCATCGAGTCTGAGCTTGTCAGGGATTTGGACTTTGATGAGATTGTGACTGAGTTTGCGAACAGTAGGGCCTGTAAAAAGCCTTTCTAAGATGATGGGGTGGGGGTTGGGGGCAGACAGGAGAGCAGAGCTTATATTACATTATTTTAATTAAAAAACAGCTCTGATTGTTTTATTTTTCCATTGAATAACCTGTCATGTATTAAAGTTCTTAGTGAAGTTATAGGTATTTTTTATTACTTTAAATTGTTCTGGAAATATTTACTGTTTTGGTATATCTATGTGGTACTACAATCTATACAGAGAGTCCTTGGAGAGATCAGGATGAACATTACCTAAGAATTAATTGGAGAGATAGAGAAGTGAGGAGGAGGTCAAAGAGAGAGAGAGAGACTCTGTTACAGTTACAGCACTTGCAGACAGGAGAAATCAGAGGACAGCTGACAGAACTTTGAGTTTGGAGAAATGGAAAGCAGAGGACATACAATGGACATACAGTGCTTTCCCTTTTAAGTTGGAAATGCTCTGTGTCATTATGTGTGTGTTAAATATGTGTATGTTAAAATAATAATTTAAAAAAATATATATATATATATTTAATTTTTTTTTTCTTTTTTTTTTCTTTCTGACTGCCCGATTCACGTTTGGGGGGGGGGGGGGGGCATCAGACATTTGTGCCCAGGGGCCTATGATTTGTTAATCCGGCCCTGTAAGTCATATGACCCGTTGTAACTGTACACGCCAACACAAAGAATAAAGACTAGGTTTCCTTGCTTTTCTTGATCTCGCAAGCAGTGGCGTAGCCAGAAATGTTCAAATGGGTGGGCACAGAGAAAAACAGGAGGGCAAAGGCAATTTGATTGAACGTATGTTTGGTGAACGTAAACGAAGGAAAGCCCTCTGATTGGATGGGCAAGACTGAGAAGTAGGCGGGCCTAGGCCCATCCAGGCCCGCCCATGGCTACACCTCTGCTCACAAGTCATCTTGCTTGATAGCCATGTGCTCTGCTATGACCTCAGGTCACTATCGCTGCCAAGTAAACTTTTGTTGCAAAAAAAAGTTGGTGGTGATGACATGATGATCTTATAATCATGGTCATTGTGAACATTGTCATCACCTCAGAAGATCTGTAGCTTCAAGCAGGTGCGTAGAATACGGTGGGGACGCGTACCTACCAGTTTTCGTCATGAGTCATTTTGTACCCACCACTTTTTATGAAAGAATCCCCCGTGTGGGACTCGCACCGGTGTCTTTCACCACTACGTCAGTAAATGCAGTCTGAGTTACGTCAAGCTCGACGAAGAGAGAAGAACTCTACTCTTACAAGTCGCTTTAGTATGACAGGGTCACAAGTGGACTTTTCACGCGGTCATGAGCGGAGTGGTAGTGGTATGACAAGATGCCATAGTGCGTTGAGTAATGGTGCTCCCTGACTCATCCCAAAAACAACAGTCAACAAAGTGAACGTAATGAAACAGTGAAATGCAACCCAACATGTCCTGAACATTCGCCCCAAACCCTATCTAATAGCAATAACATATAATGACACAGAATGTCGCAATGCATTCTGGGAAACACTCCCCCAACACGTTACAATATCCACGATTTCCTCAGCCAAGTACAACAACTTGAACTGATAATACAGGAAAACAAAAGCATTAACCTAATTTACACAAAATAGAAACAACATTTAATTTGATTTGTGTCCGATGACGAGAGAGAGACGGAGAGAGAGCTAGCACTTTGGTAGAGAGACATAGAGTAACAATAAAAGAGAGCGAGCGCCGGTCTCGATAAAGCCGTTAATCAGAGAAATGAAACGTTATTTCCCGATTGTTTCACAGCGGTTACATTCAGCAGGTAGACACGGCCATGAACTGCACCTATCTGAATCACATTATCCAATGAAAAGTATTAGAGCTCTGTGCGTGAGCATAGTCAAGAAATCGCGCGCGTGTGTGTGTGTGTGTAGTGTGCGTGTGCGTGTGTGTGTGTGCGTGTGCGTGTGTGTGTGTGTGTCATCATCACATTTGTGTATACATTTTTAATAATTAACATGACCTGCGCGAACGGGGAAAAAAATTAATGCGCGTCATTGTACCCAGCACTTCTGAAAATGCACTTCCGAATGCGTCTCTGTCCCCAGCACATTTCAAACCAAACCTACGCCCATGGCTTCAAGGGTTTATGTACGCATATATAGTGAGAAACTGATTTGCACATTTTATATAATTGTTAAGACAAAGTGTAATAGAAAAAGTATTTCTCTTAATATGAAGATTAATCTGGTAGAAATGTATAAAGATATCTATAAAGGGGAAAAAAAAACATCCCATTCACCTGTAGTATGATAATAGTGTCACCTGTAGTGGTCATTTTCAGGCCTTTCCTTCCGGGTAGAGTGGCACACATCCCACATTGTTCAATGGGGTCATATTAGCACTATAGCAGTTGAGATATTCTCCGCTAAATGAAGCGCATACAAATCTTACCCACTAATCTACTAAATGTTGGGTGTTTCACGGACTACGGTCTTTGTTGCTGCGCATGTGTCCACGCTTACTTTTGCCCAAGATGCTCAAAGCACAATGTAGGCAGAAAGAGTTGAATGTGTGACTGCATTATTAGAGGCACGTGTAGGGCGCCATATAACGATGACATTGATAAAACCAAGGACTTCCAGCTCAAAGATATTGACAGGACGCACACATGTACCCATTTTATTGCTGCTCACCTGTTGTATTGCACTACTGCACTATTGCACTAATGTACACCACCCTGTTACTTCTTATTTCCATACCTCTATAGTTACTACCTTCACTTGCACTATCTGTTTATTGTTTACTGTTGTTACTTTACTGTTTACTAATGTCACTAATTACGACCACCACTTTAAAACTGTGCACCAATATTGCACTACTCATGTACAATACTGCACTTTAATCGCTCCTTTGCACTTCTGGTTAGAACAGCTACTACATTTCTTTGTCTTTGTACTTGTACTTTGCTCTGCACAGTGACAACAAAGTTGAATTTAATCTAATCTCACACACATAGACGCCCCTATACACACAGATACACATCTACACTGAGATAGACTCACACACACACACACACACACACACACAGATCACGCAATTACTTTAGTTGACATGGAATAAATGTGACGTCATAGATTGAGATATCCAAACCAAGCTCTCTACTTATGCCAAGGGAGGTGTCCTCTATGTGGCAAGTTCCCTTTCCACCTTCTGAAGCCATTCACCAATTAGCAGGTTTAGATTTTAGATATGATATTGTGGTTATTTACAAGATTTCTCACAGAGAAGTGTATTGTACGGACAGTGTAGGTCAAAATGACAAAAATGTTCTGCATGTAAAAATGAGTGGTGGGCCGTCAGGGCCAGCAAGGCCTTCTCTGCTGGCCTAACAGAAATCATGATCATAATTTGATAAAAGTGAATTTAATTTTGAATTTACTTTCCCTAAATACATAAAGAATATTCTTCATATTCTCTTCATGTTCGTGTTGTTTTTAGGTTAGAGTTTTTATCCAATCAGAATTCAGCTAGCCTGTGTTGCCAGTCTGTATGAAATCTGCCTGAGGCCTTCAGAATCAACAATGCTGGCGTCATTAATGTAAGTGAACCAGTACATACAGTTGATAGACAGTTGCGATAGCCAATCAGATCACGAGTTGTTGACAGTAGGCCTTCTAGAAGGCCTCACGTTGAACGTGACATGTACGCGTCCTGTGATTGGATAACATTGAACAACTAGAAGAAGAAATGGGTGCTGCAAATTGTTCTGCTGGGAATGCTTTTTGTTTGCAGAGGATCGACTTGGTGTGTGGAGCTATACTGGATTTGTGAACTTAAATTGTTTAACCTAGGCAGCAATGAGACACTAAAGCATAACTGGACACTTGCCACCCGAGTGGATACACAGCTCAACGAACAGGTGCGCACTGCGATTTTGCATGAGTGTACAACCTTGTTAAAGCTTGCCTGTATCCTATGTCAACTTATTACACCTCTTTGGACAGATAATTTTAAATACCCTTTTATTTTTTTTGTTTGGACAGTACCACGTAGAGATATGTTTTAATTGCTGATGCGAGTTTATTGATTTTTAAATGCACTGGAAAATAGCCCCTAACCCTTTGTACACAATTTAGGTGATGCAAACACACTTACGCACTACTGGGCCTTGCCCTGTAGTGCGTAAGTGTGTTTCTGTATACTATTTCTCCAGCCGTGGTCACGTGGTGTCATACATGATGGTATTATGAGAGGTATTTATTCAAGTCGGACTAAGTAGGACACCACTGAAGGCCTAGGTGTGAAATGCACGGCCCGCCACTGCTTAACGCAGTATTGTGAAAGTGTGTGTGTGTGTGTGTATTGTGAAAGTGTGTGCACTGTGAAAGCAATGATGTAATGTAGCCAGTGAGGGGAAAACCCTGCGCTGAGCGTGCACATGAAAGTGAAACTGCTCCATGTGCACAAATGCTGTCTTTGCAGTCTTGCTTCCTTAAATATTTTTTTCTTCACACGCTGGGGTGACTAAGTGAGCGGAGCTAGCTATGGCCATCGTATGAATGTGATGGATTACACGTTGCCGGACATGTCCAAGCCCCTCTTGAAGTGCTAGGATGATTACTTGGGATGCATCAAGCAAGCTCACGTTTCATCAAGAGTCTCCAGTATTGACGTCTCAGAACATGCTCTTGAGAACAATAAAGCATAGTGGCCCACCTCAGACAGCTTGCAGTTGTTAACAAAACGTATTATCACGAATGCATGTGGGTCATGAATAAAAGCAGGATCATCAGGCACACTGAACCACAGGCACCGTGAAGATGAGCAGGACATAGTACTAGAACATAGAGTAGATAGAACAAACTAACTCATACCAAGGGCTGTGAGCCAATCAGAAATGTTGCATTACATGAAATTGTTTGATATTTAGATATAAAGGTTTACCAAGCTCTCCTCATTTAGGATTGCATACTATTAAAACAAATGCATTTCATCAGTGCCTAATCCAGCCATTCAGTACCTGTAATATCAGTGCTGACATCACATATGGCCTACATGGCCTACTGGTGGGCCAACACATGGTCAAAAATGGTCAACTTTGGGTCATAAAGGCCCAACCTCTATGACCCTGATATAGAATATCAAAAGAAAATCAACCAGAAAATATAAATGTTAAAAATGCTGATTAGGAAATAAATACCGCCCTGCCTGTAATGTAATTGTTGAGTGGGGTGGCAGTAGCTCAGTGGATAGAGCGGTCCACTCACCGGAGGGTTGGCGGTTCAATCCCCACCTCCAACTGTCCACATGTCAAAGTGTCCTTGCGGAAGACACTGAACCCCACACATGTACTTGTTGTAAGTCACTTCGGACAAAAGCGTCAGCTAAATGCCCTAATTGTAAATGTAAATGTGTTACGTTAAGACAGCAGTAGTCTAATGAAGTATAAAAAAAATCAGGGCTGTCGCTGAAATTGTATATCTGTACTTACATTACTTATATAAATGATTATTATTGTTGTTACATTATTTTATATTATCACTATTATTACTGCTATTATGATATAATCATCATCACTACCATTACTGTTATTACTATACATCCCATCGAACCTGCACTGTGCCCATGCCCCCCCACATGGCCGAGGCAGAAGGCTGCCTAACCTGAGCCTGAGGCTGCCTAACCTGAGCCTGCTCTGTCACAGCTTGCGGGGACAGACCAGGCAGTTTTTGCCACTGTCGCATAATGAAAAGTGCTTGCTCATGGTGGGAATCGTTGGGTCTGCAAATAACACCATAAAAAGTTTTGGTCTAGACCTTGCCTCTCACTTGTCCAGCCTTGTTGACTGACGCCAATCCTCTAGTCACACTGGTGTAGCTCCGGAACATTTGTGTCCCACCTATCCTCCCTATTTTTCACAGAAACATTTTTCCTCACCTGCAATTCCTGCTATGTGTGAAGTCTGCCGCTCCCCCTCCCCCATCCCTGTATAACTCACAACAGGCCTGTCTGCTCAACCGTCTGGTCCCTCTTCTTATTTGGTTACTGTCAATACTCAGAGGTAATCATGTCCCCCCGGTCCGCCCCCCAGCCAGTTGTGCATTGCTAGATATAAGGTCGCTCTCTAATAAGACCTTTTATATTAATGATATTATAACTAAATATCATTTGCATTTCTTCTTCCTCACCGAGTGCTGGCTTTCCTCTACCGCAGACGCTATTCTTACTGAGGCATCCCCCCCTGACTACAGCTTTTTATTTTCTGCTGGGCAAGACAGACCAGGTGGTGGTCTCCCAGTTACTACCTTGTAATAAGCAGTCGTTTCACATTTCAAATTTAGGAGTCACCTTTGACCCTTCATTATCATTTCAGCCCCATATCAGGGAAATCACTGAATTAGCTTTTTTGCCACCTTCGTAGTGTTGCCAAAATTCGCCCCCATTCTGTCCCGCAACAACGCTCAAATTGTCCTCCATGCTCTAGTATCCTCTAGATTAGACTACCATAATGTTCTCCTCTCTGGTCTTCCTGCCTCTACTACTCGTAGTCTTCAACTCGTGCAGAACACAGCTGCTAGAATACTGACCAAAACCCATAGATACAGTCATATAACCTCTGTCTAGCGCCTCTACACTGGTTACCGGTTCAGGCCAGAGCTGATTTTAAGGTCCTTCTCTTAAAGTGATGGTTTGGAGTAAAATTCACCCTGAGGTAATTTCCACCAATAATCCAGCCAAATACCCCCTCAGATGCATTTTTAGCGACGGTCAATATTTATCAAGTTTAGGGGTATCAGCCGAATGGCTTAGTATTGGAGTGTCCAGTACAGTGTGTATATCTCGTAAATTACCCCACTAATAATGCATGGATTGTTACCCAACTTCTGTAGTAGTGCATATATGGTCTGTACTCACAAAACAAGGCATTTTAAAGTCTGTAAGTACACCAGGAGTTTATTTAAAAGAGCACTTTTCTGATAGCTTCAACTCGCTGTTGCCGTCTCTTCCGTCTTTCCGGATAAGTTCGTAAAAGTCCTCTTCAAAACACTGAGGGGGTATTTGGCTGGATTATTGGTGGAAATTACCTCAGGGTGAATTTTACTCCGAACCATCACTTTAACCTATAAGGCATTGAACGGCCTGGCCCCATCATACTTATACGAGTTACTCACACCCTTTATTCCGCCCTGTTCTCTCCGCTCTCTTAATTCTCATCTTCTGGTCGTTCCCCCAGTCAATAAAAAATCAGTTGGTTGCAGGGCTTTCTCCCACCGTGCACCCTATTTATGGAACAGCCTCGCACTGCACGTCAAACAATCCACTTCCGTCATTTTTAAAACACTTACGAAGAGGGATGTGGATGTTAAGAAACACTTTTACCCAATGTTTTGACCAAATTTGAGTTCCCTATTTATCTCCTTGTGCATTCCTTTGCCTGTTTTACTTCTTGTCTCCCTCTGTAAGTTTTGTCTATTTTGCCTGTATTCTTTTGATCATTTACTTTGATCTGTCTGTGTAGAGTGATCTTGTTGTTCATGTTATTACTGTGATTGATTTTGTAAAGCGTATCGAGACCATGTTGCACCATGGTGATTTTACAAACTAAACTAAACTAAACTAAACCTTATGAATTGCCGCTATGTAAATTGTGACGGTTAGCGGTGGAGCTGGACCCAGACACAGCCACGACTAGCTTTACTTATTTGTACTTACAAGGACAGGTTTGGACAGGGGAACACAAACAGGCAAACAACAACAACTAACATACATGTAGAATGAGACTCGGACCAGGACTCAACAGAAGACAGGACTTAAATACATAAAGAAATATTTGCAAAGCAAAGACAGGTGAGGGAACAAAGCACAGGTGAACACAATGGGACAACAAAGGAGGGAAAACAGGGTGAACAGGACACATGGGAAACACAGAGCAAACCAACCAAAACATGACGAAACTGGCACAGACCATGACATAAATAACATTGAATTGAGTTGAGTTGAATTGAATATATAATAGTATAAAAAATAATATAAAAATGTAATGGGGATAGGTTAGAGTTACCAAAGCCGATAGCTAGATACATAGATAGGTTTCTAGATGTATGTATATCCAGAAATACTTTCTTCATCCCAATGAAGCACAGCTTATTGTTCAATATCAGCAAAAAGTTGCAGGAATTGTAGTATTTCCACCGTTGGCAGTTGATTGTAGAAGAAGTTGGCAAAATGAATGAACCACTTAACTCTTCTCTCTTATCTCTTGTTGTTCTGCTCTCTCTCTCTCTCTCTCTCTCTCTCTCTCTCTCTCCCTCTCTCCCTCTCTCCCTCTCTCTCCCTCTCTCCCTCTCTCTCTCTCTCTCTCTCTCTCCAGAGTCCTGATGGTTGCCGCGGCAGCATGGTTCCATTGAGATTCACGTCCGACTATGCCTTTTGCCTCTTGGTATGCCATCAAGCATTACTTCTCTTGTTTTTTTCCCCCGCGCTCTCTGATCTCAGCTTGGCTCAGCCATCTCTATGATTGATATAGGACCACACTAAGGTTAATAAAGCACTCACCATACCAATATGTTACCTTAGACACATCACATCACACCAAGAATGTTAAAATACAAGGAATTCAATCTTGGTGCACCCAAAGGGGCCAAGAAACACTGATCAAATGAGCATGTCAAGTACTGTCCTAATGTTAAAAACGCTATCTAAAACATTATGTAAGATGGTTAATGCTCATGTGGCCATAACCCTCCCAATATTATGAGCTGTCTCATCAGGTGTTCCTGAGCATAATGGATCTGTCCTTCCAAGGCTGCAATGACTATATGGAGAATAACAAAACGGTAAATAGCCTGTGACTACCTCCCCTTTAAAACCCATGCAAACTCACAGTTTGTGAGTTTGTGAATGGCCCTGCTCCATTTGGATTGCACAATTGAAACAAGGCCTAGAAAGAGGAATGTGAGCCAAGACTCTGGCCCTCCAGATAACGGAATGAGGCAACATGCACCACAGACAGACAGACTTCTTCTTTTATGGTTTACCTCTAGTTTCTGGCGGAGCAGGCATTACCACATCATTACATTCGACTTGAGAGACAGTCCCTGAATCAGGTAAGCAGAACAATGCTAAAGCACACACCCTTTACACATCATTGGACCGAGCCTTCATGGACATTCTGCCTCAGAGCTTTGCAATAGACGTCCAAATATCCTTCTGCTAAACAGGCCACATTCTGCAGGATGAAAACGTTTGCTCAAATATTGTATAGGTTTGGGTGTGATGGTACTCTGAGTGTGGGTCCTGGGGTGCACTAAGTGTGGGTCATATGGAACCCAGAGTGTGTAATAATGAAAGCAATGTCATTGCTCTCTGTGGGTGTGTGAACTCTGAGCCGCGGTGTCTCCTCTGGTGTCTCCTCTTGTGTCTTCTCTGGTGTCTTCTCTGGTGTCTCCTCTGGTGTCTCCTCTGGTGTCTCCTCTGGTGTCTTCTCTGGTGTCTCCTCTGGTGTCTTCTCTGGTGTCTCCTCTGGTGTCTTCTCTGGTGTCTCCTCTGGTGTCTTCTCTGGTGTCTCCTGTGGGGTCTCCTCTGGGGTCTCCTCTGGTGTCTTCTCTGGTGTCTCCTCTGGTGTCTCCTCTGGTGTCTTCTCTGGTGTCTCCTCTGGTGTCTCCTCTGGGGTCTCCTCTGGTGTCTTCTCTGGTGTCTCCTCTGGTGTCTCCTCTGGGGTCTCCTCTGGGGTCTCCTCTGGTGTCTTCTCTGGTGTCTCCTCTGGGGTCTCCTCTTGTGTCTTCTCTGGTGTCTTCTCTGGGGTCTCCTCTGGTGTCTCCTCAACGCAGAGCCTCTCTGACGTGGTGAACAAGACCCTGAATCAGTGGTGCTGCCAAACCAACAACAACAAATCCCAGGCCTGCTATGTGAGGGAGAGCTGTAGCGCTGCGATGGTGAGCAACCAAGTGTTTTTAAAGCATGTAAAGCCCTCACAATTCTTTTTTATTTAGGAATGCAATGTATTGTCTTGCTGATACATTATATTTACAAATATGAATAGGCCTACAACGATTTTTGTTAAGGTTACTAAAATGTCATATTTACTATGTTGTATATTATATTTAAATGTAAAATATTTACTCCACATGTTTTTCTCCTGCTAAAGCCTTGTTTGACAAATTCAGATCCAAGTCCCCAACATATTGAAGTAGTATCTCTGCAGCACTTCTACTGTATGTGGGCAAACATGACAAACAATACAAATAATGGTGAGTAAGCAGTGACAAACTACTAGACACACACTAGAAACAACTGAACAAACAATCAACAAAACTGTGACCATCATGCGTGAACTGTGAGTGTCAGCGCAGAGCAAAACTAGAGTAGACCCAGAATGAAGTTCTGAGTACTGGACGCCTCTGTGGAAAGGGTCCGTCAATAATGAGTGAATTGAATGTGCAGGTAGCAGTTTTTACTGTCCAAGAAGAACGCCTAGCATGATTACTGATGATGACTAGATGCGTGTTACTGATTTTTACAGATGTTTACTTGTTTACTCCTCGTAATGTTCAAGTAACAGCACCACGACTGCTACAGCTTATGTGGTCGTATGGGCTCTGTTGGTTGTTTATATAAGACCCATAATTACCCATATAATTACCCAGATAATGACACAGTTACAGAATGGCTATAAATCTATTGGAATATTTTAAAAGTGGAGCCTTTAATAACCATAGAACACGCCTGGTATGTGGAGTCTGGGCTATGATGGGGTGAATTGGGTTTGTCATCTTTTCCTATTATCTTCCTTTTTTACAGAGTGCAAAGAAAGAGGTGAGTGATCCATTTCTTCAGATTAGAGGTTAGAGATGGTTAATCTCCTGCGTGTGTGTGTGTGTGTGTGTGTGTGTGTGTGTGTGTGTGTTTCTATGACGGAAGTCGTCACCTTTGACCTTTGACAGTCCAATTTGATCATCTGTGTACTGTAGTTCAGTGACAGCAGCTGCATGTTTTGTTTTGGGCGCAAATTCAATCTTCTTCTAGTCACAGATATATCTTATACTTACTTATACGGTACCATGGTAAAAAATAGTTAAATAATGAACACAGTGAGGCTTCCCTCGGCCACATCAGCACCCAGATCGAAGAAGAATTACTTATTTGATCCTGTGAGGGAAATTTGGTCTCTGCATTTAACCACTCAGCACTCAGTGATGGTGAGGCACACAGTGAGGTGAAGCACACTAATCCCGAGGCAGTGAGCTGCCAACAGCGGCGCTCAGGGAGCAGTGAGGGGTTAGGTGCCTTGCTCACAGGCACTTCAGCCGATCATACTGGTCGGGCCGGCAACCCTCCAGTTACAAGTCCGAAGCCCTAACCAGTAGGCCGCGGCTGCCCAGAGATCGTCCGCTACCTTCTAAAAACAGGACTCTGCAGTGTGTTGATTCTGCTTATTCCACAGTTCACTAACTATTAACAACTTTCAGCTGGAATGACAGTGTTTTGTTAAGTTAGTCACTGGAAATGTAAATATTCTTTGGGGTGCTTGGAGCATATTGTTTTTGTGTTGTCAAGGGACTATCTGGTGGATAGGTGTATTGGACCGTTGTTTGGGATGATTTGTAGCATAGTGATTCAGAACTGGAAAGGAGTTGTTGAACAATAAAACACACCCTCGGAACGCTATGGACCAATCACAATCAAGCATTCAACATTGCTCTGGTATAAGGTCCAGATTATGTTAAGATTAGGTATATTAAATTTAGGTCAAATATAAAGATGTATAAAGATGTATATAATAAGGATAATATCAAATAATATAAGGATTTCATCATGTTAATCTACTGCTCTTCAACCAGTCGTAGCCTGATGTGATCCTCTGTTTGGGTTTGCCAATTTACCACATACTACAGGCTTTGTTGCCTGTCAATCATGTCCCTGCAACTGTTGTTTTGTGTGTGTGTGTGTGTGTGTGTGTGTGTGTGTGTGTGTGTGTGTGCGTGTGCGTGCGTGCGTGCGTGTATCTTTTGTATGCAAGTGCATTTTTGACTTTGTGAACAAATTGTCTCACTGCCAGTTTTTCTGTGACTCCCCTTCAGAAAGGCGCTACATCTGCATGCTGAACCCTGCAGAAACAAGTAAGCATGCCGCTGCACGCAGTGTCTTTACTTAGAGAGGCCAAACGTCAACATTAACAGTGAAGGAGTGAACTGACCTGGGGGGTCTGGAGCTTAGAGAGCCACCTGGCTTCCACTCCACTGGATACGATGTAACACAGGAACCACAGTAAGGGTTACTTTGTCCAACACTGCTTGTTCAGCGCTACAGCAGTTGAAAAAAAGCGCAAAAAATCTGCTTCTTTCTTGGCTTTATTGAAGGGGACAAAAGCATGTGTAAATGTTCTGATGAAATCTCTGCTTTCAAAATCAGAATCAGAATGATGATGAATAATGAATGATGATGTGCAACCTTTCATTTGTGGTCATCATTAGATTAGATTAGATAAGATTAGATCGACTTTATTTATCCCTGAGGGGAAATTAGGTTGTCATAACAGCAAATACAGTCAAAAATACAATCAAGTGCTGAGGGCAAAACTTGATATTAAAAAATAAAAGAAAATACAGTTTAATACACAAAATATAAACACTATACACCTATATACAGTACAATACATAATATACAGTACACTATACCATATACAGTGCAATATACCTATATACAGTACGATATACCATCTACAGTACAACATACCTTTATACAGTACAATATACAGTACAACAGTATCATCAGTTGTTGAATCAGAATCAGAATCAAGTTTATTGCCAAGTAGGTTTGCACTTACAAGGAATTCGACTTGGTGTAATTGGTGCAAAGAAAAACAAGTATCAAAATATAAGTAAAAATAAGTATAGGCCTAACTATAAATATATATACAGTGAACAATGAGCAGTAGTGCAAGCAAAACAATGGTGGTCCCAAATTGAGGTGCTTCAGATGGGATTCTACATGCTCTTCTGCAGATATGACTCACATCCTACCGGAGCTTGTTACAGTATGTGTGTCTGTCTGCTGAGTCATATGGGCAGTAAAAGCTTTCTGATTCTGATCATATTTTCATCATGATGTGACTTCCTGCTTCCAGTCCAGACATCTTCTCTCGCTGTCTTTTGCCTTTGAGATTTGGTTGTTGTTGGGTTTTTTTTTGTGGTGTTTTTGTGTTGGTGTTTTTTCATCTTAACCCCTTTCAAGGCTTTTGGTCATTCAGTCCCAATTTATTGTGGCTGATGCCTTGTTTTATGATGCCTTGTTTGCCTTCATTTAGCTTCACCCTCACCGTTGCACAAAGAAGCAACAAAAACAGAGACGGCAGTCACCACCTCAGCTGCTTGCAGCACAACTCCAGTGCATAACAACTCTTCCTGTAAGCAGTCCTGCTGCTTCCACGTAAATCACACACCCACAGGTTGCACCGACCTCATGGAAAATGTTTTAATAGGGCAAAGGGTCGGGGAGACACAAATACAGAACCCAGACAAACTGAGTAGTGAGTAGTGAACAGAGTTTGAATGGTAATTAGAACAGAGAAGTGGGTGGGTGGGTGGGTGAAGGTGGAGGATGGACCAAGGGCACGTAGCAGATGAGGCAGGGAGTGGAGTAGTGGTAGGCAGGCTGGCTACTGGTTAACTATGATTGACGGACAATCAGATGAAGTCTGGAAGGAGAGCCTTGGTATCTGTAGTGCAGGGGTGGATTGGTTGATGAAGACCAGGTGCGCCAGCTGCTGATCTCCCGGATTGGAAGGAGCGACCACCCCCACCAGGACAACACAGACAGACAGGCAGACAGACAGACAGGGAAAGACACAATAGGAAGGGGAACAGCTGATACTATGACAGACAGGGAAAGACACGATAGGAATGGGGAACAGCTGATACCATGACAAGATATCCCTCTCACCAGTGTCTCTTCTTCTTGTGTTTATGTCCTCCAGCTGGCAGAGTGAGTGACAACCCTTGTGATGACAATGGTAAGATTGAATTTGGCATCTGGCGTCTGTGCTTTTCCAATTTGGTTTTCTCTGTCCCATTTTTGGTCTCCGCAAAAATGAATGACATTCCTGTTTCATGTGTTCTAGTGAGTCATTCTGCACTGGTGGGCACACTAATCATCACAAATGCTGCCTGGTTGCTTTTATGTATGTTTCTGCTCTACCGAAGACAAAGAAAATGCCAGCAGTATGTGAGTGACTCCATTATTATTGCTTTCAAACCATTCTCATTATCTGGTCCAGTGGAACTGCACACACATTTCCCCTTCCCATTACGTTTTACCTGGATTCAAGCTAGGCTTAGCTATTAACCCCTGTTGCAACAGGTGGTTTAAATGGTTTCGATGAAGTCATATGATATTAGCGTCAAAGCGGTTCCTCGACAATAAATAAGGGATTGGCTTCAGAGCTTTGCGGACGGTTCATTTTGAAATCCTTACAATCTCTCAAACGAGGCTGACATCACGGTGACGTCAGCGGCAGGGACAATGCTGCACGCCATCACCTCATCACGCCATCACGTCATCATGTTGGCATGTCCTCCGCCACGCCAACCACCCATCTGTTCATTTGGAAAGGCTTCACGCAATCGAAATGAACCAAAATGTATGCTTTATCGCATCGGTGTCGACATCTCTTCTTTCGTGAGCCAACTCCTCACGCTCCTACTTCCATAGCAAATAGCTCTACCTGCTAACAACAACAGGCACCTAATTAGGTCATATACTCCTGTTACAATCTTTTCTGGAGGCAGTCTGTCCATCCAGAATGGTGCATTTCTTCACATGCTGTTAATCACGCTGGTGCTGCAGTGCAATTTCATTGAAGCTTCACACAACATCCAAACCCTTGTAGCAGATGACCCCCCCGCTACAAGCCACACACAGGTGTGTGTGGTGTCACCACACACACCTGCATGGCTTCCCTTCCACCAAGCAGTGTTGGGAAGGGTACTTTTAAAATGTATCCAGTTACAGAATACAGAATACATGCCCAAAAATTTAATTTGTAACGTATTCTGTTACATAACTCAATCTGAGTATTGAATTCTGAACACTTGGATTACTTCCACATTGAATTGGATTGAATTGAATTGGATGAAGTGTAGGAATGCGGCATCAAATCCTGCTTACTAAACAGGCCTATTCTGGTGTGTTCTTCTGTTCCAACTGGCTAAGGGTATGTTTATGTAAAAGATATGACCAACAGAGGAATTGACTCAGGTAAAATTAGACAAACATAAAATATTCTGTTTTTGTACAGAATTTGTTATAACATCTAACACAACATAACCTAACATGCATAGGTGTTGCCTATAAAATCACCTGTAAATAAAAATCACCAGAATGAAACCTGCATTTTCCCTTTTCCTGATTTTACAGGATAAAAACATAAAATGATGATATGAAACATTCCATAATAAAAAAAAAAAAAATGGAAACATTGTTACAGCAGACTATACTCACATTAATGTTCTTTCATTAAGAATGCCACACTAATAACGGTCCATCAAAATAAAACAGAAACTCAAACTGAATGTGATGATGGCAAAATATCAATATCAATTATTTTCAACTATGCCACCAAATATCATTTTACCCACATGAAACAATGTTCGATTGAAAAACCAACATTACTTCTTGGTAATGTAACAACAAAGGCTAACTACAAAAACCCATCCAAAATGTCAAAGCTGTACATACCATAGGGTGAAAAACTCTTTTTTACAAACATTTGCAGTAGACATGTAAGGTGTTGATTTCAATGCCAGAAGACAAAAAATACAACAATTGGTTTTACAAGAATAATGAGGTTCTTAATGTACATGGGCTGCCTGCGAATGTCTGAACCTAAAGACCACCTGTTTTGAGCCCCCTTCCTACATCTTTGTCATGGTGGTCCCTTTCCAGTAAAGTGGCCAAAGCTCCACAAACAGACAGATGTAGACGAGAGCAATCATTACTGAGATGCTCCCAGGAGGTCAAGGGGGACATTTTTAACCCTTGGTAGTGTGTGTGTGTGTGTGTGTGTGTGTGTGTGTGTGTGTGTGTGTGTGTGTGTGTGTGTGTGTGTGTGTGTGTGTGTGTGTGTGTGTGTGATGAATTTGTTGGAGGTGATTTCTTCGCCTCCATCGGCAATCGCCCCAATCGCCTCCAAGTGCGGCATTTAAGATAAGATAAGATATTCCTTTATTAATCCCCCTTAGGAGAAATTCACATTGACCAGCAGTACAAGGGGATAGAGTGCAATAAAAAAGCTGAGTATAAACAATAAACAATAAATAGATTTACCTAAATTAAGATACAATTATAAGCGAGCTCTTAGAATCAGATCAATGAAAAATGAAAACCTAAATACATACATAGTAATCATCCTATTGAAGATGAACAGTGCAATTGGTAGATGACAGTGCAATTGGTAAATGAGTCTCTTGAGTTACTGAGGTGTAAATATAAAAATAGATGTGCAGATATTTCCAGTGGTGCCAGCATACTCAGAAGGCTCTGTATGAAGAAGACAAGTCTCTTGGACCATTGCTGTTTTCATGGCTCCCCTCTCTTCTTCTGCGAGCCACCACAGTCCAAACTTTGGGTGGGTGGAAGCCGCCAGCCTTGCCTCATGGGAGGCCAACACCTGCCCAAATAGACTATGATAACACCGGGGAGTATGTGTGTTGAGAACTGACCTTTGGACAATTTTTCAGCAAACTTCGCTTTTAGGCTCAGAATGGTGGGAACTATGTACCCAAAAGTGACGGTTCTTTTCTCCTTGAAGGAGGTTAATTGAGTAGGCAAGATGTTTGAATATGGCTGTGTACTCCTTTAGAAAAATTGTCTCTTGAAGATGCAGTTTGGCCACTTTCAGCTGATCACAGATTCCATTGAGCTGACTCTCAGTGAGACTCAGCACATTTTGACATTGCACTTCTGTATACATTTTGAGATACACCCTGTTAGGCAACTTTGTCAAGATCGTTTGTGGCAACAAGATTCAAAGTATGCGCGGCACATCGATGGTGAGGTGGCAAAGTTTAGCTCCTCTTCCTCTTGCTCCTCCTGAAGAACTGCAGTGACATCAGCAAACTGCACATCATATGTGCTATCCATTTCACACCCTCCATATTCATTGAATGCCTTAACGAAATTGCTGCCATTGTCAGTGACTGTGGCACTGACTTTGCCTTGGATCTGGAATTCTGCATGAATCTGAATAATTTTGGCAGCAATGACATCATAGGTGTGGTGGCCCCTTATCCTTTCACATGCCAATGCAGCAGACTTTTGATATAATGTCTCTGGCCCAATCCAGTGACATGTGGTTCCCATGAAACTCTGATGATGAGCCGTCCATATATCTGCTGTTGCACACACAGCTTGAACATCCTGAAGAGTTTCAGTGCCTCCTTCATATTTAGTGATGCGCTGCATCAATGTTTTTCTGGATGAGTGTCCGACCCCTACTAATTCCTTCAATCATCTTACGGAATGAGTCTTTCTCCACTAATGAAAAGGCCTGCACATCTGCAATTCTGAACTCAAGAACCAAGGAGTTTACTTTCCTTTGGGTGATTGCTGAGGTGCTGAGTGTTGCTTGTTTGAGAGAAGGTGTGGTGGCACTTTGTTCACCACCATCATCTGATGCCATGTCTGCTCTTTGCAAGACCCTGGAATGCTTCCTCTAAAATAAAGAAAGAGCACAAATGAATAGCACTTTAATTGTTTTATACTGGGAAGAATAAAGAGGACTAAATACAACTTCCTAGAGGTACTGATGATGACATTACACATCACAGTAATTTTGCCTACTCATAATGATGAGCTATCACAGGGCTGCTGCCCCACTGCCTGCCGAAGCTCAATACGGCACAGAGAGACACAAAGGACGCGGTTCAACTCCACTTAAATGTATTTATTTCAGTCACTGATGCAGGTTGATAACCTGTTAAAAGAAGAATCACTCACATTTGCCCTTTGCCCTTTAATCTGCCATTTCTAGAGATGAATGTAAACAAAGAAGTTTTTAATATCAAAAGAATCAAGTAATGAATTCACTCTTATTTTAACAACTTTTACCAATTTTAACTTAACAGCTTATCTATTCACCCTATTTCATTTTAATTAACTTATTGCTCAACAATAACGATTTCAAATCAGGACATACCACAATGCATTATATTTATTATACTTGCAAACCTTTAAGCCACTGCTCTATGCTGTGCGCCAAAGTCCCAACAAAACCCAGAACTAAAATATCACACGGCATCTCCATCGCACATGTCGAACAAACATTTCAGCGCAGCCACACACACACGCACACACAAAGTATCGCTGCACCTCAATGACTCCTTGCGGAGCGGGGCAGACCTGAATAGGCCCTAACAGACCTACCGCAACCATACATTAACCAATTAATAACAGTAACAATATAAACTTAACATACCGATAGCACGCCAAACTGATCAGACCTAACAACGCACCTGTCCGCTCACACCTAATGAGGCCCCCTCCCTCTCTCTCTCTCTCTCTCTCTCTCTCTCTCTCTCTCTCTCTCTCTCTCTCTCTCTCTCTCTCTCTCTCTCTCTCTCTCTCTCTCTCTCTCTCTCTCTCTCTCACACACACACTCGCTTTACTGTGTCATTATCTAATTTTCACCCTGTATCTTTTAAATAGGAAATATAACTAGATGTAAGTAAGAGGGAAGAGGGGGGAAAAGAAAAATAATAAACAGAGTCTTTGCTGTCTGACTGAACACATAATAATAATAATTTGTTTTAAATGTAGGAGGTTTAATTTACACCCTCTGGTGCAACCTAGACACATCATCAGTGATGTAACCTGAGGTCATAGGGTGTTTCGGGTCTCTCAACATCAGACACCCTCGCCCAGGCGACCCAGCCGGGGGTGATCAGACCCCGGCTTGTGTCTAGGTAGCTTGTGTGGCCCACGGATCACCCCTCCTGATCCACAGCTATCTTGATGCCTTCTCAGCAGCATCAGTAGTGTTCTTGATGGCTTTCTTGCTGTGCAGTCCCCTTATTCCCAACAACTTGAGGGCCCTGCAGAGTGACTGGCCTGCGAAACCTCGGCATCCAACCTCAATGGGACTGCATCGAGTCTTCCATCCGTTGCGCCGGCATTCGCCTGCCAGCTCCTCATACTTGGCCCTCTTCCTCTCAAATGCCTCCTCCATCCGGTCTTCCCAGGGCACAGTCAACTCCTGCAGTATCACCTGCCTTGTTGATTCTGACATAAGAACCAAGTCCGGCCTGAGTGTGATCACTGCGATGGTCTCTGGGAATTTAAGCTGTTTTCCCAAGTCCACCTTCAGCTGCCAGTCCCTAGCTGTTGACAGGAGCCCCCCTGTTTGGCCTGGGCGGTGTTGAGGCTTCTCACCAGATTTAACAAAGGTGATTGAATTCCTAGCTGGCTGTTGCTGCTTGCTGAGTGAGATCCCCGAGCAGATGGTATCTGCTATCACCTTCAGCACCTGGTCGTGGCGCCAACGATAGCGCCCCTCGCCCAGGGCTTTCGGGCAACAGCTTAGGATGTGCTCCAGTGGTCCTCTCCTCTGACACAAAGGGCAAGCAGGTGTTTCTGCCAGGCCCCAACAGAAGAGGTTGGATGGGCTGGGGAGGACGTCGTAGACTGACTGGATCAAAAACTTTATCCGGAATGGCTCTGCCTTCCAAAGCCCTGACCAAGAAATCTTCCTATGAGGTGTCTGCTCCCATCTAGTCCACGCCCCCTGTTGTCTCATCCCGACCATTTTGCTTGAGCGTGTCTCCTCCAGCCCTGCTCGAACCTCTTCCTGGATAAGCTGCCGCCTCTCCTTCCCCCGGGCCTTGTTGTACCTTGTTGTACTTGGAGAACCCACCTACAGCCTGGAACTGATGTTGTAGTAACTGCCAGGTCATCCATAAAAGCTCTGATGGGAGGCTGCCGCACACCTGACTTGGTGAGCGGTCCTCTGCACTCCACCTCCGCTGACTTAACGAGCATGTTCATGGCCAAGGCAAACAAAATCACTGAGACTGTACACCCAGTGATTATGCCTTTCTCCAGCCGATGTGATGCTGATGTTACTGTTCCCGAGGTGACTCAAACTGAAAGAGTTGTAATAGTCCAGTATGAGGTCCCTGATCTTGCCTGGAACATGATGCCGGTCAAGCGAGGTCTCCACCAGTTTGTGAGGAATTGACCCGTAAGCATTAGACAGGTCAAGCCACAAAACTGCCAGGTTCCCATTGCCCTCCCGGGCCTCCCGGATGAGCTGAGTAACAACTCCCGTGTGCTCGATGCACCCTGGTACCCTTGGGATCCCCCCCTTCAGCACAGAGGTGTCGATGTATGCATTCTTCAGGAAGAACTCTGTCATGCGCCGGGCAACAATGCTGAAGAACACCTTGCTCTCCACACTCAGGAGTGAGATGTTTCTAAACTGCTCGATGGTGCGAGAGTTCTCTTCCTTCGGAATCCATACACCCTCTGCATGCCTCCACTGCTGAGCCACCTTCCCCCTCCTCCAGATGACCCTAAGGATCTTCCACAGTCGCTGCACGAGCCTGGGGCACCTCTTGTAGACAACATATGGTACTCCACTGGGACCTGGAGCTGAGTTGGATCTAGCTGCTCTGACTATGTCCTCAACTTCTCTCAGGGTTGGCTCCTTGGTGTTAAATGCTGAAGTGGGTTCTGGTGGTGTAATCAGAAAGCTGCAGGGTCCAAGATCCTGCTCCCTTGCGCTGTCGCTGTAAGTTGCCCTGAGGTACTTGTCAACCTCTCCTTGAGAGCAGGCCAATTGTCCACCTCGCTTCTGCCCAAGGATCTTCTTAGTGAAGTTGAAAGGGCCTGAAATGAAGGCGGCACGCTTCTTGGCTCTCTCCTTCCCCCTCTTCCTGTGCCATTCAGCACGACGGAGTGTCGTGAGATTCCTCCTTACGATGTTGCGGAGCTCTGCTATACCTACCTTCTCTTCCTCTCTTGCCTGCTTATACTGCCGTCCTAGCAGTCTAAGCTCTTGCCGCAGCTGGCTGATCTTCTGCCGTCGGTTTGGCTCCCCTGCACCGCTGATCGGGTGGTGCTCCTTGGTGCCAAACCTTTCGGCGGCGATGCTGACAATCATTGCACTCATTGTGCGCAACTTCTGGTCAGCATCTCCTCTGGCTGTTGCTTCGAGAATCTGATCAACATCCGCATTGAACTGGCACCACTCCTTCACCATGTTGGCCGAAGGCCACTTAACCCGACGGTGTTCTGACTGCATGACTTGGGGTAGGGCTTGTGGGGCGTGGAGGGTCTGGGCACTGTGGGGTGACTCCGGGCCGGAATAGGAGAATGTAAAGTCGCACGTCAACTAAGCAGGGAGATACAACTATAAATTGGACTATCCCTGGCTAAAAATAACTTACTTTAAAAGGTCAGGTTGGAGGTGGAGTCTTTGGACGCTGAAAAGAGGTTGCTGGCAAGCAGAGGTTGCACTGCACAGTTATATTCCTTTCTCCCCTCTCTTTCTTTAATGGGAAATGCTGTTTGTATTTCCAAGATAGAAACACTTTCCTGCCCTGGCTCTGTTGTGCCTGTTCTGGCTCCAGCTCTACATCCTGCTCCTCCTCTTCCCACTCCATTGTGGATGATCATGCAAATAGCACAAGATCAGTTTTTTTCGTTTTCAGATAAGGGCTTCTGGGAAATGCATGGGGTTGCCTTCATTTATTTACAGAGTGAATAAGCTTGTGAAACAGAAAAGTATATTCATGTAATCCATTGATTTCAACAATGTGGTGTTCTAAATACCAACTATGTAAATTGTAACTAACAAAATACAGCTGCTTATAATTTGTATTCTGAATACGTAACGCCAGTACATGTATTGCGTTACTCCGCAACACTAACACCAGGACACACGTTGATGTTGCTGAAACAGGTTGACTGTAGAGCTTGAAGCAACACATCATGCAGAGCAGGTGTTGCAGGTTGTCAGAGCTCTTTGAGCGTGGCGTGAGTAAAACCTTGGCCTGCATAGCGCCGCAATCCAGGGCCACCTGTCCACTGACCAGCAGAACAAGACTTAACATCCAATAATGAAATCCATCCAAGATCACCTGGTGTGCATGGCCACTTATGTTGAAGCTCTGCCATAACAGTCAGACTCATTGATCCAAGAGCCACTGGCTTCCTCCATTCAGCACACACTCGTGATGTTGTAGTGTTTGTTTTTGAGGCGTTGCTAGGCTCGCACATCAGAATGCATCTTGGGGTTCTTTATTGGCGATACCCCACCAGTTTGAGATCCCCTTGCATTGTGACGTCATGCTGATTTCTGGCACTAATTGAACCCAGGAAAAAAATGAGGTTCTATCCACATCATAAATCATAAAAGTCCTGAATCTTCACTGCAACAGGATATAAACAGCCTCCCTGTTCCCTCCTGTTCCCTCCTTTTTTTGGAGGGTTTTGATTTTTACCTTCTTTGGCTACACAACATGCCAATAGAACAAAGCAGAACAGAAAGAATAGAACTGAAGGAACTGTAGGGTGATGGGGTTCGGGAGAGTGAGTGTGTGGTGTGGAGTGTGGTGGAGTGGGTTCAGGAGAGTGAGTGTGTGGTGTGGAGTGTAGTGGAGTCTCGGGGTTCAGGAGAGTGAGTGTGTGGTGTGGAGTGTGGTGGAGTCTCAGTCAGAAGACGTCAATAGCAAGGAGTGGAGTTTCAGAAGTAGTCAAGGGAGAAGGCAGGGTTTGATGCAACACCAGCAGCTTTATTCATCTTTGCATTGTTCTCTGAGGTCTGTGGTTCTTTATTTCCACCACTCATTTGCATGTATGCATGTGCTGCATCAGAAAGAGATAAAGAAAGAGACAATACAATTACAATTCAATGGAGTGGTCAATCAAGCAATGCACAACAAACAAGTATGAATATACAATCCATAACTAAACAGTCCAATGGTCAAACAACAAACAACCATCTTACATGGCTCTTGGCACATGTCTGGGAACAAAGGAATCAGGGCAGCAGAGCACATGTTAGCAAAGCCCCCACAAAAGGCATACAAGATTGAATAATCAAAATGATGCATTGACAACTCATGTTAACTTGAAGACACACACAAATAAGATGCGTGGATGCACAGGAGTGTTGGCAGGGAGTGCAAAAACGGTGAACTGAGGGGTGAACAAACAATTTATAGTCTCCGCCCCCATACCCAGCAGGTAAGGTAGGCGTGGTCAGGTGGCAGGTATCCTTTGGATTCACTTTGGCAGATTCACCATATTTAATTGGAAAGAAAATGAACTGAGAATGATGATCCAGGGAGTCTTTTCAAGACCAATAGAACAAACAGGATACAAGATCAGCAGTTATGCAGGGCGAATATTGTGGCTTCATTTACATCTGCCAAATCCAACAGCGGACAAGTGAAATGAACCACAGCTTTGACGTCTATCTCCATTGTCACCTGGCCTCAGAGACGTTATTAACCTCCACATTTACCGAGACAATCCTGTTATATATAGATGTACATATGGGTTTCAATCGCTTAACTGAGATCTACTAATCCATGATTATATTTAAATAGTGAAACTAAAATTAAATGAATGAATCAATGATCTGACAGCAGCTTGCTGCATAGCTCCAGCTTGCATTTGATGCATTTGATACATACAACCCTTGTTTTGGTTTTCTGATTCAACAGAACTCACCAAGCCAATGTCTTGACATGGGGGTTACCCACTGAACGAAGTTCTCTTGCAGGTAATGTGAATGAAATCCCTCCTATCTTCTCTGTTGTTCCATAGTAAAGTCTCACTGACCCACTCCGCTGGAGACACACTGGGTCCAGTGAGACCTATAGACCCTTTTCACAGAGGTCAGACCATAGATCAGACACAGTAGTGTTACGTAGTGTCACACTCATAATACAAATGATATCAGCTTGTCTTCACTAGTTTATTCAACTACCCATGCCCTGATACATGAAGGAGCATCTAGTTGAAATTATCAATCATTTATATCATGTCATTTGACATATTTCAAGAGATCAACACCTGTCATAGAGGATGGATTGTCTATACACATATTTAAATGATTCCATAGTTCTAATAATTTTTTTTTTTCTTATTCCATTCTTCATTACATTTACATTTAGGGCATTTTTAGCAGACGCTTTTATCCAAAGCGACAAAAAGTACATTTGTCAGAAGAAGGTGAGACATTTCATTGCTGTTAATACAGTAAGAAAGTCACCAGAACAAGTTTCAAGCATTTAAATTACTAGGTTAACCATTGCTAGTATACAACTCATTCTATTGGTTGCATAAATTCTCTATCTCTTCCACTCCCCCCCCCCCCCCCCCCCCCCACCCTAAATACCAAGACCACGACCTTCTGGTTGGACACTGCACAGCTGCTTCCTGTTACAATTATACAATTACGTACAGTATGCTATCCGAAGATAAACTTATTTTGGAAGACAAATGTAGTTATATAGTGGCCCGGTTGGTAGAAATTCAATTTACTATACGTTATCCCAGATTTTAACTCCCCTGCCATGTACGGCTGAGACTATTGATGGATTCTGTTGGCTAACCATCAGAAGAGCAGCCACAGCAGGGCATGCATACACACTTACAGTATTTAACAATAAAGGAAAATGAAAAAACAGCACTGACACTTTTTAATATGTGTAATAGATGCAGCACAACATTGTTTTGAATCCCTCTTCCGTCCTTGCCACTTTTTTAAGTATTCAAAGGGGATATTAAATGCATGACTAATCGTTTGAGAACAGCCAACAACTGACAATTGACTTGGACCAGTCTTGGACTGGTGAACCTTCAATCAAGACCCGAACCAACATCCAGGGCAAAAAGCAAGAAAGGCCCGATCACAATAAACACTTTTTGGCAGCTATGCAATGGTAATTATTTGAAAACCAAGTGATTTGCTCCCTGCTTTTGCATTACTGATTGTCGTGCATTTTTCTGCTGTAATTGCCTTGCGGTTTTGTCAAAGCCCTGGGTCCCTGAATATGGCCACAGCCCAATATTTATTCTGCAATTATATATCACCTATATTTCAACTATGATGAATCTTATTAACAGCAATACTAAAATACAAGCTGGCTGCAATGTACCTTGTCGTAGATTTTTTTAATTGATCTTTAATTCAATATACTGGATAACTATATGTTTACAACCAGTCAGGCTTCATTAAAAGATCAGCATTTTGGGGCAAAATAACTACAAATGAAGATGCCAGACGGAAAATGAATTGTGTTAAGTAACCATCATCCCTATTATCAGTACAGACAATGATACGCCTGTTGGTCCTCCTTATTCTAACCATAGTTGTGTGAATATAGCTCTGAATGAAGGGTGCATCCTCCATATATAGCTGAGGCCCCTCTACTGCCCCAGCTCATGCAGCATACAGGTCCTTTGCCAACCTGGAAGTGCTGAACGTGGTAAACTGTACCAAACTAGCAACAATAAACCATAATGTTTTAATTAAAATAAACTCTTTAAACTGAATCAAGGATGTGTGGCTGGATCATATATTCCCTGTATGTTAATGTGTTCTGCATTTTACACCAAACCGAAATGTGTCAACCTATTTAAGCAGGTTAATTGCACAATTGTGTTTGGTTGTGCAACTGTCAATCCATGCATGCATTTTTGAGTGTGTGTGTTGACCTTCCCTATCTCCTGGCATAGCCATATCAGAGAACCTGGACAGATAGGCAGCAAGAAAGTTAGCCTTCCCAGCCTTGTGTTGGTATGGCTTGAATTGGTATGGCTGTAGTGACAGATGTTACTGCATCACTCTGGCATCGCTGTCCTTAATTGTGTGGATCCAGGTGAGGACACTATCATCACTATCATCCAAGGTCAACTCCCGTCCGAAGAGGATGTAGAAAATACTTTCTAGGCTCCATTTGAGGGCTAGAAACTAATTTCCTATGGATGAGTTTCTCATCTCTTAGGGAATCAGATTCCTGCGGAGATATTGCACTTGCCTCCGGTCACCTTCATCACCTTGGACCAAGGCTGCTCCAAATCGCGACATTTGATACCTGAAAGGTGATGAAAATCAGGACTCACCACCTGTGTTTGAGGGTTTTAAATGATTGTTGGCATTACCAGGTCCATTATAAAGTTACTGGCACAATTATGGGTAGTGATTTTTCACAGTGTAGCAAAAGCTGCACATTGTGTTATAAACTTGCTCCCGAGTAACCCCAGGAAAGATCATATCTGCTTCTTGTTACAAGGACAATCAAGTTTGTGAATGGCCTCCACCTTGTCCACCAGAGCATGTATGGTCCCCTATCTAGCTGTAATCCAAGGTACTGGGTCTCGCCCTTGGCTGTCCCATATCCTCACATTGAGCGTCAGTCCAGCCTGGTCAATGTTACCCAGAATCTGCTCTGTCGAGGTAGGCTGCCCAGCCTCTGTGTTCATTTTACATAGACGCCTCCTCAAGGAAATTGGCCTGTAGCTTTTGCAAAGGTCCAGCATCGTCAGGTAGCTAGTGGATCCTGTGAGCTCGATTAGATTATCAATCCATCACAAAGGGTGGTGTTTGAACTGGGCGAGGTGGTCCATATTTCTTAATGACAATATAATAGGACTAATCACGATCTGAAGCTTTCAACACTGCTATCTGGTCTTCTTAAGGCCTGACACCAGTCGCTCGGGACTCCAGTAGGGCCATAACCGCACCAGGGTAAATCCGATGGTGTGCTGGATGTTGGATGTTCTACATCAGCGGCCCTTCTCAAAACAGATTTGATAGTTAGTCTAATCAACTGGTGGAGATCCTGATGTTGCCGTACAGGAAGGTGCTAATTGCCGCGCCAAAGTCTGTCCTGTCATCCTCATCTTCCACCGATCGCACCATCAGAGCTTCCACTTGATTGAGGTGGTAGACCTCATACATCACTGGCTCCGACATCCTAAGCCCCAGCCAACACCGAGTACCACCTGTCCAGGTTGTAGCTCTCTTTACCAAGCTCTCTTGTTGAAGAATATATTTATGGCCTCCTATCTGGCACGCTGTGGAGTGCACGCTGGCGCGTCTTGATGCCGCTACTCACCGGCTGCTTTTACTGTTTTATTGTGTTTAGTAAGCTCACCTGGCTTCTCGGTTAGAAATGTTGTCCGCTGTGAGTAGATGGCTGGGTGTGGCAGTACCTGTATCACCAAAACTGTGTTTATTAGGGGACCAAACAGAAATCCTAAATATATCTAAATATGAGAGAGGGATTTTAAAAGTTGGAATGGTCACAGCTGCTCGAACAATCCTCAGAGTATGGAAGAGTACAGTCACCCCAGATGTTAAAAAGTGGATGGAAATGATGTCAGAAGTTGCATCATATGAACGCATGTTGGCTAGAATTAACAATGAAGAGGAACATGTTAGGAGGGCCTGGGAACATATTTTTTGCAGGTATGAAAAATGGAAAATTTGTAGATATGGTGCTGATGAATGCAAAATGTAAAGTGTAAAAAAAAAACGAAAAACAAAAGAGGAGATGTTTATGTACAAGAGATCTTTGTGTTCATGGCTGTAAGCTGGATATACTGTCTGTTGATGTTGGTGTCAGTGTTTGTTTTCTAGTTTGACTGTATGTTTAGGTGTGTATGAATAATTAAATAAAAACTTTAGTGACAAAAAAAGAAATGTTGTCCGCTAAGTTTCTCCTCTGGTCGGCACTTGCCTGGATTACACTGTCGATATTCCACCGACCCGTGGCTGGTCTTCTCCAGTACTCGGCTGCCGAGCTCCTCCGGATACGTTCCCGCCTGTTTGAGCCTCCACCTGCGGTGCTATACCCTCGCCGAAGTTACATCCGCCGTGGCTCCCGTCGGAACTTCCATATTGACAACTACTAGTTCCATATTCACCTCCTATAAGACTGCTCTAAATGCTGCCAAATCTGCCTTCTACTCCAACATCATCCACCGCGACGGAAACAATACCAGGACTCTATTCTCCACAGTAAACAAACTACTCAAACCTAAGGAAACTGCCACCCGCTTCACATCAGCCCTTCAGTGTCAACAATTCTTGGACTTCATGAATCACAAAGTTTCCTCCATACATCATCATCTCACCCCCTGCCTGTCTTCCCAGTCAAACACTCCTTGGCTCAATGCTACTGTCCAGCCCACCAGTACCCCGTCTGCTTTCCATCTTCCCTCGAATCAACAGATATCCCAACTGATCATGTCCTCCAGGTCTACCACTTCTATACTTGATCCGCTTCCCACCACATTGGTCAAAGCCTGTCTCCCCACGCTCTCCTCACTCATCATGCAAATTGTGCACTCCTCCCTGTCAAATGGTATTGTTCCCTCCGCACTCAAAACTGCCTCAGTCACACCCATATTAAAGAAACCTGGCCTTGACCCCAATGAATTCAATAACTATCGCCCTATTTCAAACCTTCCATTCATCTCAAAAGTGATTGAACGTACAGTAGCCTGCCAACTTCAAGATCATCTATCAAACAATAACCTCTTTGAGCCTTTCCAGTCTGGTTTCCATCCCAACCACAACACAGAAACAGCTCTCACTCAAATTACAAATGACCTCCTCTTAGCAGCAGATTCTGGCCTACTCACCTTTCTCATACTCTTAGACCTCAGTGCCGCCTTCGACACATTATCTCATACCATCCTCCTAGATCGTTTGGCCGGCACTGGGGTCTCTGGCATTCCCCTTCAATGGTTCCATTCTTACCTGTCTGACCGTTGACTGTTTATTCAAGGACAAAATACCAGATCATCACCCTCACCACTCCTTCACGGCGTTCCACAAGGTTCTGTCTTCGGTCCCCTACTCTTCATCATCTACATCCTCCCTCTCGGCATTATCTTCCGTCACTTTGGTATTCACTTCCACTGTTATGCTGACGACACCCAAATCTACATCACCACCAAACCGGACACCACATCACCACCTACTGCCCTTATTGACTGTCTGCAAACCATCACAATCTGGCTGTCAAACAATAAGTTAATTCTCAATGGCAACAAAAGTGAAATTCTCCTCATCGGATCCAAATCATCGCTCTCCAAATCTCACCCCCTCAGTATCCTCATCGACGGCTGTTTGGTCCCCACTTCAAAAACAGTTAAAAGTCTTGGTGTTACTTTGGACAGTACCCTCTCATTCACATCCCACATCAATAATATCTCACGTACAGCCTTTTTCCACCTCCGCAATATCTCCAGACTCTGCCCCTCCCTCACCCAGCACTCCACCGAAATCCTCATAAATGCCTTGGTCACCTCCCGCTTGGACTACTGCAACTCCCTCCTCACTGGTCTACCTCAGAAACTCATCCACTGTCTACAAACCATCCAGAACACTGCCGCCAGAATAATCACCCGTACCAAGTCATCGGATCATATTACACCTGTCCTCATGCAACTCCACTGGCTCCCTGTCCATCAACATATACACTACAAGCTACTTTTGCTAACATTCAAAGCTCTCCATAACCAGGCACCTCCATATCTCTCTAACATGCTTCACCCTTACATCCCACCCCGTTCACTCCGTTCCTCATCTGCCGCCCTGCTTTCCACCCCCTCCTTTTCACTTACCTCGCTTGGCGCTCGGGCTTTTGGCTGTTCTGCACCTAGACTCTGGAACTCACTCCCACTACACATACGCACTCTGGACTCCATCGACACCTTCAAATCCCACCTCAAAACACACCTTTTTAAGTTAGCCTACTCCCTATAACACTCTGTTCCCCCAACCATTTTGATCTATTTTCTAGCCACACTGTATTTTTCTTGTATGTGTTTATGTTATGTGCTATTGTATTTCATATTTGTTTTGTTTCTTACATGTAAGGTGACCTTGGGTTCGAGAAAGGCGCCAACAAATAAAATCTATTATTATTTTTATTATTATTACTTACATGCCATGCATGCACTTCCTATCATTCTCCAATGCTGCTTTATTTCATTCTCCATTGATGCTCTTACTCTATTCCGTGATGCCCTCATTTTATTGTAGTTTATTGTATTTTCTTTTTCTTCTTTGATTTTCCCTCCATGTTGGAACGGGCCTCGCCCAATACATTTCATTGTACGATATGATTGAAAGTTATACTGCACATTTGAAAATAAACGACTTGAAACTTTTTTATATTTTTCTATTAAACAATATACGTTAGCTGTATGACTGAATGTATTACGTGCAGGCAGAGAGATGGAATAAACAGAGTGGCGACACTCCCATAGACCTCCATTGTAAAAAATGCCGGTGCTTTATCCCGCCTACTTCCGGGGTATGGAGCTCGGAATAGTTCCAAACACTGTCATTTGAGCGTTGGATCTCATTCACTTACATTGCTGCGCATCGATTAGTTCCAGAGGTAAGTTGCTGAAATATCGACCTCTTTTCAATTATCAACCATCTATATTGTATCAGAGGCCCTTTGTGATGCTTATACTGGTCTTCATTTGTTTATGCACAGCGTAATTATCTATATTTTATCGTGGTTGTTAGAACCAATTTTCAAGCATTGCCTGCTAGCTAGTTAGCTAGCGCGACTTCGCCAGCTGTGAAGGTAACTTAAGAGTTCGGTAATGAATCGCTAGCAACTTTCAAATTGTGTTTTTTTCTTAATGCCAAATTAATCCTTTTCTGTTTTACCAGAGCCCTCTCTGCTCTCCTTCTGAGTAATTTCTCCATTCTGAGCTGCCTCATTAGACCCTCCACCTGAGCCCGGTCACAACTGGCCCTTGGCAGTCTGGTTCCTGGAGCACCTGACCCTGGCAAACTGGCCTCTTCAATGATGACCCCTGACTGACTGGTCCCTGGCAGTCTGCTGACATCTCTTTCACTCTCTCTGTCTGTTATGTCCCTTTCATTCTCTTGGATCTCCACCTCAATTTCTCCCTCAATCTCTGTAACAATAACAAGGTATTCTTGCTGTTATATGTGTATGCTGCCTTTAGATTTGCACCTATTGTAATTTAAGGGTACACTACACTCCTATAGTGACATTCATCTAAGTTAATCTATCGGCAATGGTAAAGTATAAATAAATCTGAAGATTATCTACATGTGGTATATGAATCTTGAGGAAATCCTTGAACTCTGGTTGTTTTTAAGCTGTATACTAATCTGAAGGTTGCATTAGGAGTCTAGTCTATCCTTGAATTATATAACATGGGAAACATTGTTAGCTGCATATATCATACCAATGTTTGATGTGCCATAATAGGTGTGGTCATCAGTCCTGCCATTAACCACTGGAGGCCTACTCCTTGATGTGGCTTTCCTCCTTTTTGGCTTAGGTCGATGGACAAATAACGTTGGCAAAGCATCTGGCCTCAACCTCAGATTTCCTCCAGATTTGCTGGCAATAAATTGGTCATCTTCAAAGTGTACCTGTAGGTAGGCTTGTAAAATCAGTTTCCACTGCACACTTCAAATGTCACTGAAGAGTCAAAATTCTCTACACTTTGAGATATGATGCCCTTTAAAATGTTTACAAGTCATGTCACTTCTGTGAACATTACTTACATGACAGAGTTTTCTGCTGTTGTTGTCCTCTGTCAGACACAGGTTTTTTCTGTTGACCATTGCCATCCATCTCTTTCTTCGCTCAAGGTTCTTGGGGAAGCCATACATACGGAACCCCTTCTCAGACCGATTGGAGCATCCAAACGCTGCACATCCAACCATGGTATGACCACTGATCTATTAAAATGTTGGTTGTAAACAATAGCCATCAGAACTCAGACATCATTGAAAATCACAGAAAGCGGGCGACAACCACTAATGTCCCTCTGACTTGGATTAGGTAACAGGTCAGAGTACATGACCAAACCAGGATCCTCCTCTCTCACTCTTCATTGTGTTTTGTGTTCGCTCAGGGCTGTTATAATGACTGTTGTGGTAATGACACAATGTACAGTATGTTAGTGATGTTACAATATGTTGTGATTGGGTTGTCGAAAGTATATAGTGCTACCTGCTGTGTCCTCTGTTGAGTCTGCTTTCAACTGTATTCTCTCCCCTTATTCACCACTGTCCCTATTCTTACTCTGCTTTTTAGGGCCCAGGAAATACTATGAGAAGGAGGATGTCCCTTTCACCAAGGAACCTTTGTTTTTTTTTTCAAATTTTCACACAAGCAAGCACACATTCCTGTTGTCTGTTTATTGTTTAATAAAAAATATTTTATTTGAAAACCTTCATTTTTATCAGCGATCCTTACATTGATGTCTCAATAGCTGTAACAGGAGTTACAAGTGTTTTGTTATTTACATACTATACTATAAACAATAATCTATACAGCTATACAAGAAATAAACAATTCCTATGAATGTGCAATAACAGAACCAACATATACTTATGGATGTGAAATAGTAGTTATTAAATAATAGTTAATTGCTCAAGTTACTTGGGTTGAGTTAATGCTACCCTGACTCTTACTTGTGCACTAACTCAGAGCCATAGTGAACAATCTTAATAGCTCTGCACTTATCTATAGACCCAAACATACACGCATAAATGAGTTTTTATTCTGTAATAGTTTTGATAATTTGTGTATGGCTTAATCTCAAAATTATATTCTTAGTCTTAACATCATCATGTTTCACGTTGTGGTCCTGGGGGTGGCAACTTTCATCAGAAGAAGTGAGCTAGCTGATGGGTGAATGCTGGACGGACCGCGGCAGACCTCTTAGCGCTACCACGAAGGTAAGCTAACGGCTGAATCGGAATTTATAAGCAAAATCACGGTAATAAATCATACAGCCCAGTCCATCTTAAATAAAAAATCATGAGACGTCTGTCATCAGATGATTGATATGGAAAAGAAAAGTTAAACTGGAACTCTAAGCTTTTCCCTCCAAAAATGTCAAACTTTATCTCAGTAATACACAGCTTTTCGTTGTCACCCTCCCTCTCCAAATGCAAAACTAACATTTCCAAAAATGTAATAATGTAATAACAGCTGAAAAAGTACTTGGGTGTGTTTTTATTTTAATATTTACCGTTCAATAATGACAGCCAGCGTATGTTTGGAACTATTGGGGCTTACATGAACCACGTGACTGCCCTGGCGGCGACATCATAGAGTGTCGCAACTCTTTCTCTCTATGGCACTGCGTGCAGGGTCCAATAAAATGATTAAACCAATTGGCTGTAAGAAACACGGCTTCTTATTGGTGGAAACATTTTTGTGGATTTTTTTCTATAACAGGAAATAGACTCTCTAAAACACAGCATCATTTGAGCGAGACATAAGAGGTGAGGCGTGAGGAGGGTCATTTACGTGTATCTCACGCTCAATGCTTGATAGTTGGTAGCTTAGATCCTCTTCAGCCCCAATTGTGAATATTGGTTACAATAAATTTTAAGTTTAACAAACACATGCATTTTATTTGATCACGGACATACATAGCCTGATAGAAGTAATCGGCGGACGATCGCTTTTAGGCAAGACACCAGCAACTTCACTACGACTTTTACTTTGAAACTGTTCAGTTGCAAGGACGTCAGAGTTAACAGGAAGTTATTATAGCAAAATCCATCTGCGCACCACTACTCCCTCTGCTTCTGTGTTGCCGAGGTGAACCTCTACCTTATTTATGTTGAGGAACAAAACACCGTTGTAAATGGGTTTGGAGCAAGCGCACAGTTGTGTTTTAGAATGAAAATCGTAGTAGAATGAAACTCTTCTAGTCTTCTAGCAAAATGTCTATAGCAATGTTCAAACATCAATTGAGCCAGAGCCTTGTTAGTCCATTGAATATACGAGTTCAATACGACAACATTGTTGACCCACGTGTTTGGGCTACATTTCGCGACTCTAATCTGATAACTCTATCTATTAATTCCCTGAGCCAGGTTTGTCTGTGGCCATGGCGACAGACTCATCGCTGCTGAACTCTGAGGCGGAGCTGCAGCAGCAGGAAGAGTTGTATCAACAGCTTCTCTTACAGGTTGGTATGGTTGGATCAAATATACTGGAGCATGATTTGGTTGTATTCCTCGTTAACGTTTGACTGGTAGAGGAGGCAACGTTATTGGGAAAGTGAGAGTGAAAATGTAAACTGGATAAGGAGAGGTTACCAACCACTTTTAGTTATTATTATTGTTATTAATAATAATGATAATAGATAAGCACGTTTGCATAAAAAATAATTTAGTTTGCACATAACTTCACCTAATAGTATTCTCATCAAATGTTGTCGCCAGGCCTCAGAAATATTGTCTCAGACTCCCGGGTCATTTGTCAGTGCTCATGAGATAGAGTAATGTCACTTTCCCCTTACCAATAGGAAGGAAGGCAAGTGATTCTGTAAACCCCTGTATTATCTGCTGCATGCTAAATTATTGGAATTGGAAGTGACGGTGTCAGTGTCGGTCTTATTATATACTAATCAAATCAAATTGATTTGTATAGCCCTTTACAATATCCGAAAGGTACCCAAAGTGCTTTACAACAAAGCCATAAAACAATACATCACACATACGTAACATAATAATAATAATAAAATGACATAATATTGAATATTATGACCAAATGTAACATGAATAATAAAACTTTGAGGCAACACTGAATGTTGAGACCCCTAGAAACGACATATTATGCCTTTTTTTTAATGTTTCAGTGTCACATCTTTCCTTGTGTTTCCGGTTAGACGGTGGGAAAGATGCCTAGTGGTCCACAGGACTCCAAGCTGATCCGTCCCCAGCCAGGTATGACACACACACACACACACACACACACACACACACACACACACACACAGCATATACACACACACAAGTGTGTGTGTGTGTGTGTATGCTCCCAGATTCACAAACCTTTAAACAAAGACATGCACATGCTATACATACTATTCATAACTAATAAGATGAATATAAAAATTGAATCAGATGTGGAGACTACTAGATACTCCTCACTATTCATCATCTAGACACAATCACAGAGAGTTTCCCTTAGTTTCACTAAGTTTGTGGTTAAAATGAGGGGAGGTTTAAAGTAGCACTATGTACATTTTTTACCGCAGCTATTTTCTTTGTGAAAAAATATCTGCTAAGAGGTTTCTCTCAACAACAAAACCCAGCCATTACAGGTCCATTTCTGTATGTGTGTGGTCCCCTTCTGCGACCTCCCACTGTGGGAATTTTGCTCAACCACCAGAGGCTGCTAATGGGGCAGCCCCTCATATAGTGCAGCTTTAAATCACACCCTCCTTCGTCCCTTCCACAAGGCATGTGTGTGAAGACTCTGTCGCAGCCAGACAATCTGAAGACCTTCATCAACATCTGTCAGTCCACCTCAGTGCCACCCCCTCCTGAGCTGTCCAGAGAGGAGCTTGTGGACCTGCTCCAGTCAGAGGATCCCACCGGCTACAGAGTTCCCATGAGTCTCGGCGAGCCCCACACAGAAATGGACAATGGCGAGTCATGTTATTTATACCCACCTTATTTTATTGATATGCGCTGCCATAGCAGTAAATAGTATGTTCATTCTACACATACTTGTTACATTCTGGCCAGTTGAAAGCCGGGTGCCACCAATCACTGGATCCTGACGAACAAGTGGTGTCGCAATCTGCCACATTACGCAAATCAATGGCGGCGCATACGGAAAATAAGTCTATGAAGCGATTGGTTCAAGAGTTTACCGAGATCACAAATACCTTTTTTAATCCCGCCCACATTTTTGCTGGTATTACACAAAAAAGAGTTAATGTATTTTGGAATATTAATTTAATGTTAATTTATTTTAATGTTGAATGTTAATTATTAATTCCGACCTATAGGAATTATTAATTCCTATAGGTCGGTAGTCAGACAAGTCAACAAGGGCTGCGAAAGACACAGGATTTAACATTTTTGTCTGGATGAGTCTGACAAAAAAATATTCATCAGAAATATTAGATTAGATTAGATTCAACTTTATTGTCATTGTGCAGAGCACAAGTACAGAGACAACGAAATGTAGTTGGCGTTCTAACCAGAAGTGCAAAGGAGCGATTAAGGTGCAGTGTGTACATAGTAGTGCAATATGAGTGGACAGTTGTAAAGTAACAGTAGTAAGTATGCAGTGGCCCTGTAAAGTAACCAGTAAACCAGGGGTGTCAAACTCATTTTCACCCCGGGCCACATCAGCATTATGGTTGCCCTCAAAGGGCCGGTTTAACTGTCTCTGCATTTGGTTATTTACTCCAATGTACAAATATTGTGCATCCATTTATATCCATGTACAACTGGAAGCATTGGAACCACTGCAATCTAGGGGCAGGATTTGCGGATCACAACATTGAAATGCATTCTGGGAGATGTAGTTGATGGTCGCTCTACGGTACAGAATATGCCTTTTAAGCTCTCGCGGGCCACATGAAACAACGTGGCGGGCCGGGTTTGGCCCGTGGGCCTTGAGTTTGACACCTGTGCAGTAAACAGATAGTGCAAGTAGATGTAGTAATTATCGACAGCATAGATGAGTGTCTGGGTAGTACAGTGTGTACAGTACGGTGATAAATAAGTGATAGGGTGGGATATAGATATTGGTAAGTATTTTGGGTACCCTAGCTTCTAAACTTAAAAACAGCCTTTCCCTGTCAGAGGCGACAGCAAAGCCATCTATCTCCCTTGTTTTGCCTTTTTGTGTTTGTGCAAGGAGAACTCAGGGAGCAGGGTTCAAATCAGGTCCTTTAATGAGCCTTTGGCAAGTTTCCATTCATGATGACTCATCTTAAACCAATGCAGGATGTTGGGAGTGTGTGTAAGTCCTGATGTGATGTTTTTGTTTGTTTCTGTTCTGAATCTTTTGTCCTCTGGTTTTCAGGTTCCCAGAGTTGTACTGCTTACGATGTAGTCATCAGCGAAGCCTTCTTCCAAAAGAGCCTGGTCTGTGTGTCCTTGTTTGTTGTTATGCATCACTGTTTAGGGCTCTGTTAACAACGGCGTCATTGATGAAGTGTGATGTTGTTTATTGTTGTTGTTTTCCCAGAAAGATCCTCTGTTCCAGCAGTTCATCATCTTGGTATCCTTGGAGGGTTTAGAGAACAAATATAACCTGGAACTGAGTCGAGGTGTGTGTGTGTGTGTGTGTGTACTCTAGTTGATTTTTGTGTACTTTCCCCATGCACACACACTCACACAAAAATCCATTTGCCGTGTGTTTGCAGACTGGAAGATTCTGAAGAACCGAAAGTTCTTTGGTTCAGTGGGCGAGCAGAGCATTCGTACCAAGAGCCAGCCTGTTATCCAGGAACTGCAGCCAACGTACGGCCGCCGCCTGTCTGTCTGTCTGCCTGCCTGTCTGTCTGTCTGTCTGTCTGTCTGTCTGTCTGTCTGTCTGCCTGCCTGCCTGCCTGCCTGCCTGCCTGCCTGCCTGCCTGCCTGTCTGTCTGTCTGTCTGTCTGTCTGTCTGTCTGTCTGTCTGTCTGTCTGTCCGTCCGTCCGTCCGTCCGTCCGCCCGCCCGCCTGCCTGCCTGCCTACCTTTATTTATATTTCCGTGATGGATGCACTTGGGTGAGGTTTAAGAGGCAGGACCAGTTTATTTACAGTATATCACAATCTTTCACAAAAATGCCTTTCGGAGTGCTTTACAGAGGCAGGGATCAGTATACACATACCAACAGCGATAGACAACAAAAGGCAATAAAGAAAGAACAGCAAAGGCTAAATATTCCAGTCCACCTTAATTGTGAAATTGTGCATTTTCAGTCAGAAAATACAGAAACCAAAGCAGACATCTCATGAAACAGTCATCATGTTGTGCATGTAAAGGATGGTTTGTGTGAAGAACTGTTGGTGGTGGCCGATGTCTAATTTTCTGGATCTTGCCAAATACCAAATACCATCTGCACTTATGTTTTTCGCTATTTGCTGCAGATACAAGGCCCACATGTGTCCAGCAAATGAAATCATCCTATTATCTGACATGTTATATGCATACCAGAGTGTATGATAGTGTTGCATACAGTACCACACTGTGTAAACCTGATTCAAGCCGGTGAACATCTGTTCGTCAACTAGTAATTGTATACCTGAATACCACTTTAGGCTCCTTTGCACACTTCTACTAAAATGCTGCTTATCTCCCTTGCTTGTCTCCCTATGACCATGTCTAGGGAGGGCTCCAGCATCACAGCTAGAAGGTGAGACACACACACACACACACACACACACACACACACACACACACACACACACACACACACATACTTACAATCTCTCTTCAATTCATAGTTTAAAAAAACATTTGTGACGCAGCGATGCAAATGCGTGATCACCAAAGAAATAGTGCTAGGATTAGTCAGCTGTCTGTGGAGTGTCACCACAGCCTGCTTCATTACAAAGGAAACCATGGCAGCGTACAGGGAACACGCAGTGACCTCTGGAGCTGTTCTCGTCTGAAATAGACCAAGAGCTTTGCTTTACTTGCATCCGATCTAGATTGACGAGATAGGTTGCCGTATAGACATTAATTTTTACGAACTCTTAATTAATAGACATTAAGAGTTTGTATCCTCTCTCCACATTCCTCTCTCTCTCTCCCTCCCTCCCTCCCTCACTCCTTTACACCCTCACTATTGTTTTTCCTTCACCCCCCCCCCCCCCCCCCATTAGACCGGAGTTCAGTCTGTTAGTGGAGCCCCCCACAGGGAGTCCACAGTTCCTCATCGCTGAGATCCAACTACCTGGGGTGGTAAGACAGACACACACACACACACGTTTTTACAGCTCCATATGCGAAAAATATCAACAAGTCACAATAAAGTATCTCTGTCACTGTCAGCGTTGTTATTGCACATGTTGAAGAAACAACAGCAGCAACAGTATTTCTCTCAAGACAGCGTTCCTGTTAATACATCCATAGTGCCAAACTACATTTGCAGGCCTATAATGCACACTATCCGTTATATGTGTTGACCATGCATTTCATTAGAAGTTCCCAAGCGACACTCGCATAGTGTCGCTTGCTTTTTGAAAACGCTGTGCGGTTGTAACTGCTTCCATTCAGATACCAACTTCCTGCGAAGGAGTGACAGCCTTCTTGTAGTTTAGTTTTAGTAAACAAGGGATCGTCTCCAAAGCATGTATGTACTAAGGATTGCACGCCCTCTCACCAAAGCCCCCACCTCAGGCTCTGTCACACTTGGATTACAAAGTGAAACTGCGTTATCATAGCTTCCTCTAAATACATGGGATATGTGGGTGAAAGCCCGGGGGCAGAGAATTGTCTACAATAGGCTGAGTGTTGAATCCATCACTGTTTTTCACCGGCGACATTATTATTGGAAAACGCCGCCTATTCCCGTCGTTGGCTGACAAATTCATCTGCGTTGTGTCCTTTCTTTTGTCATTGTTCATTGGCTGCGTGTCTGATTTAATAGGACATTAAAGGTCCTCATACACAAGACTTGTAGATAATGAGGTCCACAAAGTCCGGCAGATGTCCTGGATGGAGTCCCCGTAGTCCGGACTCCTCATTGTTTTTTCTCATTGATTAGCACCAATTCTCATTGATGCTATCAGGCCTGTCCTTGGCTTCCTGACTGCACTCCACCTGATCAACAGGTGGACAGCCCCTTCAAACCCATAGAGTGGGCATTTTACAGAAAATCTTAGCCCATCTTAGACAAAATTATTTTTGTTGTGCCAGCTGCTTTTTAAGCGTGATTTATTGAAGCACATTGAAGTCTGCGATGACTTCAGTCGGTTTGCTGCAACAGGCCTTAATACAAATGCATTGACTTTCCCAATCAAGGGAGTAACAGCCGTGCTTACAATGTGTTGCAGTCTAGCAAACTGCTTCAAACCATGAGCTGAGTGACTGCTCTCTCCCCTGTCTCCCCTCCCCTCACACACACAGCGGTCATCCCGGGCGCTGGTCCTGGACGTAGGGGAGGACCGCTTGGTGCTGACGGCCCGGCCCAATCTCTTCCACCTGGACATCTTCCATCCACTCATTGTGGACCAGGAGGGCAGCGTAGCACAGTACAACACACACACACAGGTAACACACACACACACACAGGTAACACACACACACACATAGGTAACACACACACACACACACAGGTAACACACACACACACACACACACACACACACACACACACACACACAGGTAACACACACACACACACACAAGTAACACACACACACACACAGGTAAGACACACACACAGGACACACACACACACACACACACACACACACACACAGAGGACACACACACACACACACACACAGGTAACACACAGAACAACACACACACACAGTACAACACACACACACACAGTACAACATAGGTAACACACACTTACAGTAAAATATATACACAAAGGTAACGTGATGTGATCATTTTTTTCGTTTTTCAGTGTGGTATCACACATACAGATTGGTAACACAGACACACACAAGTAACATACATGTTAAACACAGTACAACATGTACACAGGTAAGACACATACTACACACAGGTAAACCCAGGGTACATATGTATTCATATTTAAAAATGAAAGTACATTTGAAAATGTTAGGACTATTTTTTATACCATTTGTACTATTTATACTATTTATTCTCTCTCTCTCTCTCTCTCTCTCTCTCTCTCTCTCTCTCTCTCTCTCTCTCTCTCTCTCTCTCTCTCTCTCTCTCTCTCTCTCTCTCTCTCTCTCTCTCTCTCTCTCTCTCTCTCTCTCTCTCTCTCTCTCTCTCTCTCTCTCTCTCTCTCTCTCTCTCTCTCTCTCTCTCTCTCGAACAGATTCTGACCATTACAATGCCTGTACTGTCTTCATGATGCAGGTCTGATTATTTAATCAATTCATGAAAGAATGTTATTAGATAAATAAATGTATTTTTTAAAGTATTGTCTCTACTTTATTTCCTATTCATATATGTTACCATCATCACTGACACTATTGGATTTGGAAATGTATTTTAATGTTCTTATACACTGGCCAGTCATGTTGATTTGATACCTTTAGTTAAAGCTTGACTTCCCACTGGGAAATGTTTCCTAGCGCTGCTAGAGTTGTGGTGTTCTCTATGTTTGTTCTAAAGGAAATTGAGGCCAACGCCCCTCATGATTAGATTAGATTAGATTAAACTCTATTGTCATTGTGCAGAGTACAAGTACAGAGACAGACGCTGAGCTTCTTTATTTGTGCCTTTGCACTCTCTGATGCTTGGCAAATTTGAATTGTTTTTTTCCAGTGTGAGATCAGTCTCCTTCAATAAATGCATCCTTACTTTGTTGTCCTGTACTCGAATGACTGGTCTGTAATCATTGAGTCGCATAGCATTCCGAAATTGCATGACTGACTTCTCAATCATAGGTCTGTTGCATACTGTTCTATCGATTCAGACTCTTTTTGAATCCAGTTCCTAAAAACATGCCTCTCGTATGTTTCATTCTTTCTTGGTGTGCAGTAGGCTACTCTTCAAACTTTTGCATAACTACGTAGAACTTGTCTTTTTGTTCTTCTGTGAAGACAAAGAGGTTGTATAAGTCCAATGCACCACGACCTGCCATTATAGCAGCAGTGTGATATTCTGCTCTGGGTCGATGGTATTTAACTCTGAACTGAAGTCAATGAACAGTATTCTCACATCAGTGTTACTTTTGTCCAGGTGGAAGAGGGTGGAGTGTATTGCTGTGGAAATGGCATCCTCCATACTCCGGCATTTAGCAGATGCTTTTATCCAAAGCGACTTACAAAAAGTGTATTTGTTAGAAGAAGGTGAAATATTGCATTGCTGTTAATACTCCTATTCTGGCGGTAGGCAAAATTGAAAGGGGTCCAGTGTGGTTGGTAGACAGGTTTTGATCTGAGCCAGGACCATCGTCTATATTTTGAGCTTGTCTGCTATTACATGAAGTGACTTACAATAACTGCATTTGTCAGATGGAGGTGAAACATTTCATTGCTGTTAATGCAGTAAACGGTAATCAGAACAAGTGTCAAATATTCCAATTGCTAGGTTAACCATTGCTAGTATACAACATCTCTGTCATATGATGCTAAGTGCAAAGATACAAAGATACAAAGACCACTTATACAGTGCCAAGATGTATAACATACAAGCGCATCTCTTTTTTCGGGGGGGTAGGTAGAGGCTGGATGTTATGCAGGGTTCAGATGAACGCTGAACAAGTGAGTCTTGAGTCTCTTCCAGATTGGCTGGCTGCCAATGTCATGAACGTGGAGTTGTGATTTCGCCATCCGTCCTTTTCCTCCTGGATTGGCTACAAAGGTTTTATCGCAGATGTAGGGAGACCGGATAAGAGCGAGTTGCAGTTTAGGCGGGAGATTAAAACTTCTTGTGTCAAGAGGTGTGCTTGACCCTTACAACAACCTGTGGACAGAGGGGGTGTGTTTGATTGTGTTCTGACTGTTGTGAAATGTTTAACTGGGATTTTTGCTGCCATGTTATGTACTCCTAACTGGAAGCTAGTGTACCATTCTAGAAAGGATGTACCCCTCTTTGTGTATGGGTTTGAAACACTTAAGTTAGGAGCACTCTCAGATCTTATCTGTGTGGCTGTGATGCTGCAGCTTTTCATAAGTGGGAAACTGGAACAGTGATTTATAAATACATACACGTGCACACACACACACACACACACACACGACCATCAGAATCCATACCCATAATGCTTATCATACCTGAAAGCTGCTTCTGGACACCACCTGCACTTTTACTTTGAAAACAAAGTAAAAGTGACCCCGAGGCCTTCATAACCCAAACGCAGCCGCACCGCTCCTATGTACCATAGGATGGGTCAAATGAACACAGCAGCCCACTGCTCCTATGTACCATAGGATGGGTCAAATGAACACAGCAGCCCACTGCTCCTATGTACCATAGGATGGGTCAAATGAACACAGCAGCCCCACTGCTCCTATGTACCATAGGATGGGTCAAATGAACACAGCAACCCACTGCTCCTATGTACCATAGGATGGGTCAAATGAACACAGCAGCCCACTGCTCCTATGTACCATAGGATGGGTCAAATGAACACAGCAGCCCACTGCTCCTATGTACCATAGGATGGGTCAAATGAACACAGCAACCCACTGCTCCTATGTACCATAGGATGGGTCAAATGAACACAGCAGCCCCACTGCTCCTATGTACCATAGCATGGGTCAAATGAACACAGCAGCCCCACTGCTCGTATGTACCATAGGATGGGTCAAATGAACACAGCAGCCCCACTGCTCCTATGTACCATAGGATGGGTCAAATGAACACAGCAGCCCCACTGCTCCTATGTACCATAGGATAGGTCAAATGAACACAGCAGCCCACTGCTCCTATGTACCATAGGATGGGTCAAATGAACACAGCAGCCCACTGCTCCTATGTACCATAGGATGGGTCAAATGAACACAGCAACCCACTGCTCCTATGTACCATAGGATGGGTCAAATGAACACAGCAGCCCCACTGCTCCTATGTACCATAGGATGGGTCAAATGAACACAGCAGCCCCACTGCTCGTATGTACCATAGGATGGGTCAAATGAACACAGCAGCCCACTGCTCCTATGTACCATAGGATGGGTCAAATGAACACAGCAACCCACTGCTCCTATGTACCATAGGATGGGTCAAATGAACACAGCAGCCCCACTGCTCCTATGTACCATAGCATGGGTCAAATGAACACAGCAGCCCCACTGCTCGTATGTACCATAGGATGGGTCAAATGAACACAGCAGCCCCACTGCTCCTATGTACCATAGGATGGGTCAAATGAACACAGCAGCCCCACTGCTCCTATGTACCATAGGATGGGTCAAATGAACACAGCAGCCCACTGCTCCTATGTACCATAGGATGGGTCAAATGAACACAGCAGCCCACTGCTCCTATGTACCATAGGATGGGTCAAATGAACACAGCAACCCACTGCTCCTATGTACCATAGGATGGGTCAAATGAACACAGCAGCCCCACTGCTCCTATGTACCATAGGATGGGTCAAATGAACACAGCAGCCCCACTGCTCCTATGTACCATAGGATGGGTCAAATGAACACAGCAGCCCACTGCTCCTATGTACCATAGGATGGGTCAAATGAACACAGCAGCCCACTGCTCCTATGTACCATAGGATGGGTCAAATGAACACAGCAGCCCCACTGCTCCTATGTACCATAGGATGGGTCAAATGAACACAGCAGCCCCACTGCTCCTATGTACCATAGGATGGGTCAAATGAACTGTATGAAAAATACTGACAATGACCAATAAAGACCGAAAGGTCCTCTCTTCTCTTCTATACAACACAGTGCTATGACAAGCAAGCAATATTGATAAGAATAGCAAACTGGCAATCTGGAAACATGGACAATCCTATCTGGTACCACCAAGCAGAGGCAACACATGTGATTCCTTTGCTTTTGTTAACAGCCTTTGGTGTTTGGCATGGACCATGTTGTTGGTGTCTCCCAACAAATGGCTCTGAAGCCTGGTACCACATGGGCTCCCAGCATTCTCTGCTGCTCCACTCAGGATGTTTCAGTGGAATCCCAGAGCCCTTCACGGAAAAAAATGGAAGGAATTGCCAGTATCCTTTCTATTTGTGGACGATGGCTTGCTGTGTGGTAACTGGTCCTCCTCTGTCACCCCACTCATCACCCACCCACCCTCCCTCACCCGTCAGCCCCCCCTCACCCTCCTTCACCCGTCAGCCCCCCTCACCCACCAGCCACCCATCACCCATCAGCCCCTAACCCATCCATCAACCACTTTCCCAATAATAACATGTCTTTTTAATTAAAAAAAAAAGTAAAATAAAGAAATGATAGTACCAAAGAAATTCAATCCAATGAAAATCTAAAAGTGCACACACAGTGGCAGAAGTCCTGGACAATAATAATATGTACACTAATATATCTTTCTATATCCCACCCTCCACACCTGCCTGCACACACTCCTCTGTTGGTCACATGAGGTCATCCCCTCCTAATCCCACGGGTGCTCGTCTTTCGCCCCCTCTGTCCCCGGCCTAATCCGCCTGCGGCCCCCAGCCGGATATGTGCCCTCACACACACGCACACACACACACACACACACACACACACAACAAAAAAACCTCAAGGCATTGCGCTATGGCTATTTTAGTGATGCACACCCCGAAAACCCTTGTTAATCTCTCCTTGCGTGCAATGCATGTGCCCTCATTGTACGTACATGACACACACACACACACACACACACACACACACAATGAGCCCCACAACCTCTCTATATAAAACTCTGAATTGTCTCCATCAACAATAGCCATCCAATTGTGTGTCTCTGTCTCGGACTCTGCCTGCCTGTCCATATATCTGTCACCTCAGGTGCCTTTCTCGTGTCTTTTCACCATTTTGGCAGAAAAAAAACCCCCCAATCTTCACTAAGGTAGGTTTTGTCTCTCCTCCTCAACAAATCCACGCCAGTGTTTACCTCTATTTTGTCTGTCTTGGTTCAGTTCTTTTCTCTGAGCCACTGAGTTGATTGTAGAGTAAAGTGGGATCCTATGCATGTTCCCACATTGATAATAGTGGTTTAGTGGTCACATTTAACTGTCTAGCATGTCTTGAAAGAGGACTTTCAACTGAAAAGATGACTTAGAGATTTTCTCCAATAAATCTAGTGGAGAAAATCTTCTCTCATCTACATCAGAAATGTCTCAAGTTTTTCAACCTTATTATATGAGTGTGTCAACAGGTGTCACGTGAGTCATGTCATTCAAGTGATCATTTCCTATGCTATTCAGGGGGCTGTCTGGGCTTCAGAGTAATATGGTTTCTATCCATTTTATGGGACAGATAAATGTGTGCGGGGGGGGGGGGGGGGGGGGGTGCACGCACGTGTGCGTGTGCGCGTTTGATCTAAGCTTCATCTCTCTGGTTACTGATGGCTGTCGTCTGCATGCCAGGCACATGAGTCACCCGCCGACAAGTTTGATCTGAAGATGAGAGACAGTAGGCAGACAACTGGAGAGCAGTTGTTTCATTGTTTCATGAGTGTGTAAATACGAGACATGCATGTGTTGTACAATAACAGGGGGCTCAGTACAGAGAGAGAGGTGGACAGAGGCTCAGTACAGAGAGGCAGACAGAGGCTCAGTACAGAGAGAGAGGTGGACAGAGGCTCAGTACAGAGAGGCAGACAGAGGCTCAGTACAGAGAGAGAGGTGGAGGCTCAGTACAGAGAGGCAGACAGAGGCTCAGTACAGAGAGGTGGACAGAGGCTCAGTACAGAGAGAGAGGTGGACAGAGGCTCAGTACAGAGAGAGAGGTGGACAGAGGCTCAGTACAGAGAGAGAGGCGGACAGAGGCTCAGTACAGAGAGAGGCAGACAGAGGCTCAGTACAGAGAGGCAGACAGAGGCTCAGTACAGAGAGAGGCGGACAGAGGCTCAGTACAGAGAGAGGCAGACAGAGGCTCAGTACAGAGAGAGAGGCAGACAGAGACTCAGTACAGAGAGAGGCAGACAGAGGCTCAGTACAGAGAGAGAGGCAGACAGAGACTCAGTACAGAGAGGCAGACAGAGGCTCAGTACAGAGAGAGGCGGACAGAGGCTCAGTACAGAGAGAGGTGGACAGAGGGAAAGCCTTACACTCCAGCCAGGGCTCTGATGGTATCGTTATGAAATGTTGTTGATGACGTGAGAGATAACATGAGGAGGAGACAAAACACAGACACACATTCTCTCACAAACGCTGCTATACTTCAACTGTCAAGTAGGCCAGAATATTGTCCTAACTGACTCTCTCTCTCTCTCTCTCTGTCTCTCTCTCTCTCTCTCTCGCTCACTTTCTCTTTCTCTCTCTATATATAACTCTCTCCCCAGCTCCCCTCCTCATCTTTCTCTCACTTACTCACTCGCTTAATCTTGTTATTCTCCCAACTTCACCCCAAGGAGCTGGATGTATGCTTTTCCCAAAATTATTTTAAATATTTTTCCACTATATATTCCACTATGATTGGAACAGAATAATTACAGAGCCAGGGCTCTGATGGTATCGTTATGAAATGTTGTTGATGACATGAGAGATAACATGGGTGAGGAGACCAAAGACAGACACACATTCTCTCACAAACGCTGCTGTTCTTCAACTGTCAAGTAGGCCAGAATATTGTCCTAACTGACAAGTGAAGTGGGTGAGACTATATTAAAAACACAGATCATAGGAACACAGCTGGAGCCTCTAAACCACAACAACAAATGTAGTTTTCAACATCTCCGTGTTCCTTTCCATTGCAGACATGTCTGATATAGAAGAGGAGTACGAGTAAGTAACACATCAGCACAGCAGAGCCATTTACTTTGATCTCTTTGCTGGTTTAACTCCAGTCAAAAGTGAATGGAAATGATGTGATTTCCTTTATTCCCTTTGTCTTCTGTCTACAGAGAACAGGGAGAGGGTCAGTCCTTCACATACAGCACTTGATGTTCAGTTCTGTTTTGTGTCATTTGAGCAAATGTTAACACCACCTCTTGCCACACACACACACACACACACACACTCACACACAGAGGAAGAAGAGGAGGAGGTTGAGCCCGAGGAAGACGAGACTGAACTGGCAGAAGATGAAGAAGGTAAAGCAAAGTATGTGTGTGTGTGTGTGCGTGCGTGCGTGCATGCGTGCGTGCGTGCGTGCGTGTATGCGTGCGTGCGTGGAGATAGTGGCTAAAGGTGAGTGGTTTCAAGTTTCTGTTTCTATTCCACCAATACATTTTCTGGCCGCTCTTCTGTTCTGTGTGATCTGCTGTGCTTCCTACACTGTACAAGCTCTGTATCAAGCACAGCGCGTTGTTGCTTCGGACAACTTCCCACACCAATACACACTGCCCATATGAGCTACATCGAATGAAATAAACTTAGATCAAGGCTGTCATTCTATGGCCCAGCTCTGGACAGTTTGATTAAAGTCACTCCCATCCCAACCATGACCTAATTTTTCATACTGTCAATAAAGTTGACTTTTCAGTCTACATTTTAACTTTTTTTCTTTCCGTCTTTGTGTTGTCGTTGTTGTGTTTGGTCAGAGCCGTACACCCAGGAGGAAGGTGAGGCTTTTCCCTTCTGGTCTGGAACGTTCTCCGACGTGGTCCTGGACATATGCACACCGCATTCTCTATCGCCAAGCTTCTCTTCTTTTCTCCAAATGATTTCAATGATCCCAGAATTTTAATCAGTATTTGTCAAAACCAACAGACCTTCAAAATACGTTTAATAAAAAATATTTTTCATCCTCGTTCTCCCCCCCCCCCCTTTCTCTCTCTCTCTCTCTCTCTCTCTCTCTCTCTCTCTCTCTCTCTCTCTCTCTCTCTCTGAAGAAGAGCGCCCTAAACCCAAGTAAATTCCTGTACATTTTTTCCTTCTTAGTGTTGCTCCACTGTAAATGAAATGGATTGACTCTCATGAGATTGCCCGTGTCTGAGGGTGCATGTGTCTCATTGTTCCCCCTCATCCCCCGGCCTCCCAGGCCCATGGCCCCCCAGCTGGCTGCCCCCAAGATCCCCGAGGGTGACAGGGTGGACTTTGACGTAAGGCTGGTCAGAGAGCAAAGGAATTCACAATAAAAGCGCCCCTCTTACTGTTTCCGGTGAATCCCTACACTCCTGAGCCCATAGCTTCTATAAAATGTGTGAAAATGTGACCTTGTGACCCCCGACTTGCATCTGTTTGTCTACCACACGCAATACATACCTTGTCACACCCAGTAGTCTATCAAATCAATAGGCAAGGGCTCCTCGTAACACATTAATGAGGCCTTTCGTACCTTATGAAAATCTTTTTTTTTATCATTAACATTTATTTAATGTATCAGATATTCAATATCTTTGTTGAAGATATTGAATATCTTCAGAAAATATATTATTTACTAAATAATATCTTTAGTGGTTATAAAAACTCTGCAGATTCCATAACAAGGTGGTAGGGGTCACCTGATATGATCACCTGATATGATCACCTGATATGATCACCTGATATGGTCACCTTATATGATTATGGGGTCGTGGGAGGAGTCCTAGGGGAGCTGTGTCCCAACACTGAATCCATGTGTGCTGCTCCTACCAGGACATCCACAGGAAGCGCATGGAGAAGGACCTGCTGGAGCTGCAGACTCTGATCGATGTCCACTTTGAGCAGAGGAAGAAAGAAGAGGAGGAGCTTATTGGACTCAAGGACCGAATCGTAGGTGCCCTTGGTTTGCTGTCGCTGTGTGAGAAGGAAAAAACACTAACGGCAACGGTCCAACTGCAGCACTTTGACAACGAAAAGGCTTGTTTACAGGCAGCCAGGGTTTTATTGATCGAAGAAGCCTTCAGCAGCCTGTGTGGTCCTCTCTCGGTGTGCCGGCCTGGCTTGATCCTTCCTGTTGTCCATCCTGTCCCTCCTCATCCCTTCAAACGTCTTTCCATCTCTGCATCCTCCTGGGCAGGAGAACCGGCGGTCAGAGAGGGCTGAGATCCAGAGGGTCAGAACCGAGAAGGAAAAGGACCGTCAGAACCGCATCGCGGTACCCACCACACACACACACACACACACACACACACAGACACACACACACACACATACGCAGATACACAATACAATAGACATACATTACACATAGAAACACACACATACACACATCTCAGTATACAGACAGAAAGCTGCTTGCCCATCCAGTCTCTTCCCCCCCCGCCCCCCCCCCCCCCCACCCCCCCTCCAGGAGGAACGCCAGAGGAGGGAGGAGGAGGAGGCCAAGAAGAAGGCAGATGATGACGCCAAGAAGAAGAAGGTGCTGTCCAACATGGGCGCCAACTTTGGGGGCTTCCTGGCCAAGGTGAGTGCTGCGTTCAACCACCTAGCATCACCTGCTGTTGCTACGGTGATGATGAAGGTGGTGGGGTTGGTGTTAATGATAAATAATGTTGATGATGAGGATCAGCAAGTCTGTTTTCTTTGTGTATACCTGAGTCACTGTAACTGTAGTCTCCAAGGGATTCACGGGCCCACATGATAGGGAACCGAGACACCATCCCTAAAGGAGATGGTTAGGAGCGCAAGAGATGCCAAATGGACAGACATACCGGTATAATAAACCAGCAAATAAAGGTTCTGAAAAAGGTTTGAATGGTTTTGAGAACAAAGGTTCTAAAAACCCTTCAAACACAAAGGCACATCGGGCAATCATTAAATACAAGACATGATTGATTATGCCTGACTATATATAAATATATCACAGTAATGTGAGCTGTACATTCATGGGCAGAGAGAAGAAGTGTGTTTGTGTGTGCTCTGGCAGACGGAGACCAGGAGAGGCAAACGTCTGACAGGCAAGGAGGTCAAGAAGAAGACGCTGGCTGAGAGGAAGCAGCCGCTGGGCACCGATCAGCTGAGGGAGGACGGACTCAAGTAAGCTCTGATAGCACTGCTCCCCGCCAGGGCCTCGGGCAGAATGCATTGAGGTCAAAGTGCGCCTGCACTGTGCAGCCTGGTCACTTAAGCTTGGATTCCACAGTGTGGGAGTGTCAGGAAGGCCTACTACAGTAATGTGGATGTCTGCAGGCCAACAGGCACAGAGTGCAGGTCAAAGTAGATTAAAGACACTATCACTGGTGAAAGGCATAGTGCATGTGATGTTGTGGAACGCCTTCAAATTGGTCCCACTTGGTTTACAATCTGACTTTTTAATGATTTTTACTGACATTTATAACAACTAAATCAGACAAAATGGACGCATCGATGAACAAGACCATTGGGAAATGAAGTCAGTATTAAATCATGTATAAGACCAGTTATATGGCTCACAAGTCTCAACAGAAGTGCTTGTGTCCCCTAGGCAAAGGGCTCAGGAGATGTGGAACTGGATTTACCAGTTAGAGTCTGAGAAGTTTGACTTCATAGAGCACATGAAGCACCAGAAATATGAGGTACTGGAGTCTGTCTGTCTGCTTGTGTCTGTCTTTAAGAACAGAGAACAGTTCGATTTCATAGTCAATTGATTATATACATTCACTATTACTAATAGTGTAGTGGAGCTGTCTGTCTGCCTGTCTATCAAACCTTTTTATTTTGGATTGCACGTTACAATATAAGTCACGTTTTAACCAAATGACTGGAGCCAGGTTTGCTGCAAGTGAAGAAATAAATCGAGCCTGTAGTTTTCGTTTATTAGAGCTGCATTTAATACAGTAATACAGTAAAATGCGCCTCCAGACGGGATTCAAGATGCTTTATTTGTTGAAAATGTCATCTTGGTTAATGGTTTAAAGAAAAAATTATGAAATGATATCTATAAAGATATAATAATGAAGAGGTAGTGAGTGATATCATTATATAGATATTATAAAGTATTATTACAGTGTAGCCCTTGTTTACAATGTGTCCCTCCTCTCCTTTGTTCAGATCATTGTGCTGCTCAACAGAATCTCCCACGCACAGAAATTGTGAGTCATTCATGCAATCTTGACCATCATATCCACCTGTCTACCTTGATCGTTATCTCTGAGGACTTCTGCATTATGGTTTCCTCCTTGTTTCCTCTGTCCTTTCCTCATCCACAGCAAAAAGGTTCATGGCAAGGGGAAGGTGGGCGGGCGCTGGAAGTAGAGGGACACTACGGACGGGAGACAAAGTTAAACAGACGGACAGAAAGTCATGAGGCGGGGTCACCGGGAGGTCTGGCTCTTCCTGCAGCCCGCAGGATGAGCCCTCTGGCTGTCTCACCATGGCAGTATAACATACTGAACAGTGGAAAACAATAAAGCAGAACTGCCAAAGTTTCAACCTTAGTATTTTTTTATTTTTGTAATTTTTTTGTGTGTTTATTTTTGTCGATAGACGTAAAAGGCATATACACATAAATAGAAAAACAATAATAAATGCAATGTGTGCATTTAAGTTGCTTAAATGCACACATTGATAAATATTCTGATAAATATGGAAATTAAAGTAATTTAACATTAGGGGTAAGAGCCCAGAACTAGATACAATCACAACAACAACAAAAAAGTACAAAATTAATCCAAACCATTCTATTAATTAAACTTCAAAATTCATATACTGTTGTCAACACGATTAAATATACTAAATTGGTAAAAACTGCTTCGGGGTATCAGGCATAGTTTTAAGTTGACCTATAAAACAGATTACCTATAAAACAGATCCCATATGAAAAGGGTTTTGTCCTCTTCATGTCTTGTATGAACTGCATCACTCAACCACATAGATACTTAAGGTGGATTTGTTTGATATCCAATGTAATAATATTCTTTATTGTTATGAATTAGTTTTTTTTTAATGAATTTCCCTTGATGACCTTAGTGACCCAGCTTCTTTCAGAGATTACCTTGTCCCCAGGATGGTGGTACAGTGGTGAAATTAGGCCAGATTCCCTCACTTTCTCCACATGGATGCTCTTCCACCCCAGCATTCTGACAACAAGGTCATGCTGCCTGCAGACAGGCTACCGACTGGCCTGAGACCTAACCCAACCTGCTCCCTGTGTGAAACTGGCCTGGCAGCCATCTTCAGTGGGGTTTGCTTCCTGACAGGACATCAACACCTTCCTTCCTAGCCGTTCTGGCATTGAAACACCATAACTCTACTGTCTACTGTGTTTTCTGTCAATTGCTGCCAATGTAGTAATATGTATTCTAAAACTGTTAGTCCCAATGCTTGATTCTGATTGGCTGATAGGTGTGCTTTATGAGACGATAAAGTACACCTGTCCCCATCCAACGCTGCTGCTGACCGCTTCACCGCATCACTCCGCGCATAGCAACGACGACGACAATAAAGAAACTCGGAACCGGCTTTTTTCTGCTTTGTTATGGAATGGAAAGTTAACTTCGATTTGTTGGGTGGACTAACTATGGTCGATAAACTGCTTGTGGAAAGGGGCTGTTAAAAATAAAGTGATTGCTTGCAAGCGACGTGTTGTTTCTGCAACCTGGCCGGGAACTACTTCCTCGTATCTGGGAACTACTTTGTTGCGCATCTAGTGAATTATTAGTGAAACTGAAGCGTTTTTATTGCTACATGATTTTTCATATTGCCGCGTTGGTAACAGTTTTAGAATAGCAATTAGCCACTCGACGGTGTGAATTATGGAAAAATAAGGAACGGCTGAGAGGCGTGATAAGTCACGATAAGTCCCGAGGCTAGCGCCTCGGGACTTATCACGCCTCTCAGCCGTTCCTTATTTTAGCAATTAGTCACGAGAGGGTGTGAATTATGGAAAAATAAGGAACGGCTGAGAGGCGTGATAAGTCCCGAGGCGCTAGCTGAGGGACTTATCACGCCTCTCAGACGTCGAGTGGCTAATTGCTATTCTAAAACTGTTACCAACGCGGCAATATGAAAAATCATGTAGCAATAAAAACGCTTCAGTTTCACTAATAATTCACTAGATGCGCAACAAAGTAGTTCCCAGATACGAGGAAGTAGTTCCCGGCCAGGTTGCAGAAACAACACGTCGCTTGCAAGCAATCACTTTATCACTTTATTTTTATTTTTATACCATCACTTTATTTTTAACAGCCCCTTTCCACAAGGAGTTTATCGACCATAGTTAGTCCACCCAACAAATCGAAGTTAACTTTCCATTCCATAACAAAGCAGAAAAAAGCCGGTTCCGAGTTTCTTTATTGTCGTCGTCGTTGCTATGCGCGGAGTGATGCGGTGAAGCGGTCAGCAGCAGCGTTGGATGGGGACAGGTGTACTTTATCGTCTCATAAAGCACACCTATCAGCCAATCAGAATCAAGCATTGGGACTAACAGTTTTAGAATAAAATCTTAATCATGCCTCGCCCCTGAAGTTACCTCCCATCTACAGCTAGTGTGGGAGCTGGCAGCAAACTTCCTTGTCAGCTCGGCTGAAACAAACACAGCCCTATTTACAGCTCTCCATGGCCACCATCTCAAACATAGGGAAATACGCCACATGAAAATCACATTAATCTGGGTGGGACAAGATTAATTGGACGAGGCCTGTTCCAACATGGAAGGAAAATCTAATTAAAAGTACAATGAAGTAAGGGTGTCACAGAATAAAAAGCAGCAACCACTATCAGCTCCTTCGTCTTGCTTACGTTGAGAGAGGTTGTTGTCCTGCCGCCACACTGCCAGACCTTAACCTATTCTCTGTAGGAAGTCGTAACGTATTCACTGTAGGAATTCTCATCGCCGTCTGTGATTGAGTCCCAGGATGGTGGTGTCATCAGCAAACCTGATGACGGTGTTGGAGCTGGAAGTGGCAACGCAGTGGTGCGTGTACAGGGAGTATAGGTGGCTGGCAGCAAGGCAGAGGGCTGAACAGCAGCGTTACCTCCCCCTTTGTTAGCCTGTCAGAGACATCAGACCACTCCACATCCGTCTGGGGTCAGAACCTTTATCGTAGCACTCCAGTTGGTCGTTGTAGTTTCGCTTTGCTGTTCTAATGGCCTTACATACCTACCATACTACTTCCTGTAAGAGTCCAGGTCCCTGGAGAAGGTGCTTGACCAGTAAAACACATGCGCACACTGGGTCACTGCCACTACAAATAGGATCTACGGTGTAGAGAGAGAGAGAGAGAGAGAGAGAGAGAGAGAGAGAGAGAGAGAGAGAGAACCTTTCGGTCTTTATATGTTATTCTCAGTATTTTACACAATTACAATTACACAAAAGCTGCCAGCTGTCACGCAATGAGAGTGAGATTGACGCTCTCCAGACTCACCTCCTCACCTTACTGCCTGGCAGTAACAGCCCTGTCCAGAGCAGTTCTCCATGACCACCATCTCAACAGTAGGGAACTCAGCCACATGAAAATCACATTCATCTGTGTGGGACAGGATGGCTGTCAATGCTCGACGTTCGACATCACTGACAATTTATTGATCGATAGAAAATGTCTTCCAAAATAGAAAACGTTACACTTCAAGCCACACCCCCTTTTCAATGATATAACCCTAATTATAGTCCTACGATGTGCAGCCTACCGCTCGGTTAGAGCTACGCATTGGAACCCTCTGTGGCCGCATGCAAGCCAAGACGAGCACTTTGAGCTGGGCCCTGGGCCACACAGTAGCAGCGATGGCACGCTGAAGCACTGCCACTGGAAGTCCAACAAGTTTTACAATCAGCCCACAGTACATTTGGGCGTAACATAAACTGCCACATCAATTGCCTTTCATTGTCATAAGATATGGCAAGTTGACACTTGGCTGGAGTTGATACATTAATCTGCCACAAGAGAAGAAGGCTTCCTCACGTCTTACTGGGAATTTACACCGCAGGCGAAAGCGTAATGTGAGCGTAACGTTGGCGTATCAATTCACACCGCCGCCGTTTGTTTGGCTATATTTAATAAGATAATTAGTACAGCGGTTAAGCCCTCAAATCATGGGGAATTGTGCACTTTTTGAAAGAAACATGAAACTTCTACCATAGTGAGGTTATACCATGAGGTTTATTTTCAGATTTGGAGGGAAGTCAAATTTGACCTCTGAGGCCCGGGAGAGGTCAAATCCAAGATGGCCGCCAATAATATTCAAAAGTGCCTCACGTTGGAACCAAACACAGTAGAAAAACACTTAAGGTGTCATTTCCCACTAACTTTTGGGTGTCCATTCTGTATCTGATACCTTTGAAATCACCAGAATTCAAGAAAATGCATTTATGTAAAGGTCAAGCTAAAAAAAACCATCAAAATATTCATTTTTTATGTACCCCAATTCATTTCTTTGCTGTCTCCTAACCTCAACCTACAACATTAAGAGAAATGTGAGGTGTGCCCTTGAGCTTGAGGACACTGCTCTGTTGGTCAAGCTTGCAGAGGGTGACATGATTTCCATTGAGGCCAAGTACGATCACCACTGTCTGTCTTCATTGTACAACAGAGCCAGGCAGGCTGCATCTAAACGAAATGATGGAGATGATTCTTGTCTACATGGCATAGCCTTTGCACAGTTAGTGGCATATCTGGAAGACCTGAACAGTGATGAGAACAGTGCCCCTGTCTTCAAATTAACAGACATTGCTCAGTTGTACAAGACCAGGCTGGAACAACTTGGTCTTACTGTAGGTGAACGGATTCACACCACCAGACTGAAAGAACGACTGCTTTCTGAGCTTCCACATCTGAGGGCACATTGACGCGGAAGAGACACACTCCTTTTTGGGGCGCCAGTAGCTCAGTGGGTAGAGCGGGTCATCCACCAGTCGTAGGGTCGGCGGTTCGATTCCCTCCTCCAACTGTCTGCCTGTCGTAGTGTCATGAGGACGACACTGAACCCCAACTTGCTCCCCGGGCGCTGAACATAGCAGCCCACTGCTCCTATGTAATATAGGATGGGTCAAATGCAGAGAACCAATCCCCTCCCACCCTTCCCTTTTGGGGCAGCCGCGGCCTACTGGTTAGGTCTTCGGACTTGTAACCAGAGCGTCGCTGGTTTGAACCCCGACCAGTACGAACGGCTGAAGTGCCCTTGAGCAAGGCACCTTACCCCTCACTGCTCCCCGAGCGCCGATGTTGCAGGCAGCTCACTGCATCGGGTTTAAGTGTGTGCTTTACCTCACTGTGTGCCTCACCATCACTGTGTTTTGAGTGTTTCGCTAATTCACGATTGGATTAAATGCAGAGACCAAATTTCCCTCACGGGATCAAAAGAGTAATTCTTCTTATTCTTCTTCTTCCTGAGTTTTGAGAAGGACATTGGACCAGCTTTCATGATAGCCTGTCAAACTGACAGTGATGCCATGCACTTAATGCGAGCAGCACAAGTAGCGCGCAAAGAGATCCTTAATTCATCTTTCTCTTTTGACGGGTCATTCAAAGAAAACTGCCAGCAGAGGGCTGTGCCACCATCTCTCTTGGCCTTCATCAACATGGTACTTGATGGTACAAACATTGAGCATCAGTCCACCACAAAACCTACCCTAACAATCTCCCAATTGATAGTCTTTAACAGTAAGAAGCAGGCATGGAACATGGATTCACCAAGCTCAGCACATACAAGGCACACCAGAGAAACTCCACTCCCTCTATATCTGTCCCTCAAGATCCATGCAGTTACACAAAGTAGGGGGCTAATTGACACAATGTTCAATCTGGGATTGTGTGTTTCCTATGACAGGCTGCTGCAAATCACATCGGACATTGCCAATGGTGTCTGCCAGCAATTTAGGATGGAGGATGTTGTGTGCCCAACAAAGTTGCGCCATGGACTGCTTCCACCAAGTCAGTGACACCTCTGCCAACAGCCTACACATTTGTGCCACCAGCTACCCTCCAGAAAAAGGAATTCAGCGTGCCACCTGTACAAGGTCCTGTGAGACCTTCCACCCTCCTGGTTTCTACAGCCGCCACATAGGATGAGTATGCATGGCTCAGAAAAGTCAAGACAGCTGTTGAAACATCTACCATTGATTGCATGATATCATGGTTTGCCTACCACACTGATATTCATCAAGCTGTCATCCCTCCTGCTGCAATCAACGCATTATTGCCTCTCTTTCTTGACAATGCACATTCAGTAGCAATGATTCGGCACTCTATGGAAATCATCAAAAGAGCAGTTCAACATGTGAACCCTGGTCAGATTCCTGTCCTTGCTGCTGACCAACCACTGTATGCTCTCGCTAAACAAATACAGTGGTCCTGGCCAGACACTTATGGAGAAGATCGCTTTGTGATCATGTTTGGTGGTCTACACATTGGTTTAATATACACCCTCTGGTGCAACCTAGACACATCATCAGTGATGTAACCTGAGGTCATAGGGTGTTTCGGGTCTCTCAACATCAGACACCCTCGCCCAGGCGACCCAGCCGGGGGTGATCAGACCCCGGCTTGTGTCTAGGTAGCTTGTGTGGCCCAAGGATCACCCCTCCTGATCCACAGCCATCTTGATGCCTTCTCAGCAGCATCAGTGATGTTCTTGATGGCTTTCTTGCTGTGCAGTCCCCTTATTCCCAACAACTTGAGGGCCCTGCAGAGTGACTGGCCTGCGAAACCTCGGCAACCAACCTCAATGGGACTACAACGAGTCTTCCATCCGTTGCGCCGGCATTCGCCTGCCAGCTCCTCATACTTGGCCCTCTTCCTCTCAAATGCCTCCTCCATCCGGTCTTCCCAGGGCACAGTCAACTCCAGCAGTATCACCTGCCTTGTTGATTCTGACATAAGAACCAAGTCCGGCCTAAGTGTGGTCACTGCGATGGTCTCTGGGAATTTAAGCTGTTTCCCCAAGTCCACCTTCAGCTGCCAGTCCCTAGCTGTTGTCAGGAGCCCCCCTGTTTGGCCTGGGCGTTGTTGAGGCTTCTCACCGGATTTAACAAAGGTGATTGAATGCCTAGCTGGCTGTTGCTGCTTGCTGAGTGAGATCCCCGAGCAGATGGTATCTGCTATCACCTTCAGCACCTGGTCGTGGCGCCAACGATAGCGCCCCTCGCCCAGGGCTTTCGGGCAACAGCTTAGGATGTGCTCCAGTGATCCTCTCCTCTGACACAAAGGGCAAGCAGGTGTTTCTGCCAGGCCCCAACAGAAGAGGTTGGAAGGGCTGGGGAGGACGTCGTAGACTGACTGGATCAAAAACTTTATACGGAATGGCTCTGCCTTCCAAAGCTCTGACCAAGAAATCTTCCTATCCAGTGTCTGCTCCCATCTAGTCCACGCCCCCTGTTGTCTCATCCCGACCATCTTGCTTGAGCGGGTCTCCTCCAGCCCTGCTCGAACCTCTTCCTGGATAAGCTGCCGCCTCTCCTTCCCCCGGGCCTTGTTGTACCGAGGCCCTGGGTTGCTCCCAAGCCCTGCCCGGCCTGTCGCCACTGTTCCCACCAGAACACCGTGGCGCAGCCGCGCCTCAGCTTGCTCGACCGTCTCCTGGGCTCTCCACTTCCGCCCAGTCCGCACTTCAATCCCCGCTAAGGAGACTTTGGTGTCACTCGAGTCTCTGTACAGCAGCACCTCTCTCGCACGGGTAACCATGAACTCCTCCGACAGACTACTGAAGGGAAGTCGCAGCTTGTTCTTATGCCCATACAAGGCTATGCTGCTGAGGCTTCTTGGTAGGCCCAACCACCTGCGAAGGAAGCTACTTACCTTACGCTCGAAGCCCTCAACGGTCGTTAGTGGGACATCGTAGACCAGTAGTGGCCAGAGGAGGCGTGGCAGGATGCCATGCTGATATATCCATGCTTTATACTTACCTGGCAGCCCTGACTTATCCACCGCCACTAGCCAGTTACCCAGTTCTCTGCTGGTCGCCTTGAGCGCTGCTTTGTCCCTCAGGGTGCCATCAAAGATCTTCCCCAGGCTCTTCACTGGCTCCTCTGAAACCGATGGAATCTGGACACCTCCCAGCGAGAACCGGAACTTGTCTGTAACCTTCCCCTTCTTCACCACCAGGGAACGGGACTTAGCAGGCTTAAAGCCCATACGCGCCCAGTTAATGAGCCGCTCAAGGCCTTGGAGAACCCACCTACAACCTGGAACTGATGTTGTAGTAACTGTCAGGTCATCCATAAAAGCTCTGATGGGAGGCTGCCGCACACCTGACTTGGTGAACGGTCCTCTGCACTCCACCTCCGCTGACTTAACAAGCATGTTCATGGCCAAGGCAAACAAAATCACTGAGACTGTACACCCAGTGATTATGCCTTTCTCCAGCCGATGTGATGCTGATGTTACTGTCCCCGAGGTGACTCTTAAACTGAAAGAGTTGTAATAGTCCAGTATGAGGTCCCTGATCTTGCCTGGAACATGATGCCGGTCAAGCGAGGTCTCCACCAGTTTGTGGGGAATTGACCCGTAAGCATTAGACAGGTCAAGCCACAAAACTGCCAGGTTCCCATTGCCCTCCCGGCCTCCCGGATGAGCTGAGTAACAACTCCCGTGTGCTCAATGCACCCTGGTACCCTTGGGACCCCCCCCCTTCTGCACAGAGGTGTCGATGTATGCATTCTTCAGGAAGAACTCTGTCATGCGCCGGGCAACAATGCTGAAGAACACCTTGCCCTCCACACTCAGGAGTGAGATGTTTCTAAACTGCTCGATGGTGCGAGAGTTCTCTTCCTTCGGAATCCATACACCCTCTGCATGCCTCCACTGCTGAGCCACCTTCCCCCTCCTCCAGATGACCCTAAGGATCTTCCAGAGTCGCTGCACGAGCCTGGGGCACCTCTTGTAGACAACATATGGTACTCCACTGGGACCTGGAGCTGAGTTGGATCTAGCTGCTCTGACTATGTCCTCAACTTCTCTCAGGGTTGGCTCCTTGGTATTAAATGCTGAAGTGGGTTCTGGTGGTGTAATCAAAAAGCTGCAGGGTCCAAGATCCTGCTCCCTTGCGCTGTCGCTGTAAGTTGCCCTGAGGTACTTGTCAACCTCTTCTTGAGAGCAGGCCAATTGTCCACCTCGCTTCTGCCCAAGGATCTTCTTGGTGAAGTTGAAAGGGCCTGAAATGAAGGCTGCACGCTTCTTGGCTCTCTCCTTCCCCCTCTTCCTGTGCCATTCAGCACGACGGAGTGTCGTGAGATTCCTCCTTACGATGTTGCGGAGCTCTGCTATACTTACCTTCTCTTCCTCTCTTGCCTGCTTGTACTGCCGTCCTAGCAGTCTAAGCTCTTGCCGTAACTGGCTGATCTTCTTCTGCCGTCGGTTTGGCTCCCCTGCACCGCTGATCGGGTGGTGCTCCTTGGTGCCAAACCTTTCGGCGGCGATGCTGACAATCATTGCACTCATTGTGCGCAATTTCTGGTCAGCATCTCCCCTGGCTGTGGCTTCGAGAATCTGATCAACATCCGCATCGAACTGGCACCACTCCTTCACCATGTTGGCCGAAGGCCACTTAACCCGACGGTGTTCTGACTGCATGACTTGGGGTAGGGCTTGTGGGGCGTGGAGGGTCTGGGCACTGTGGGGTGACTCCGGGCCGGGCTCCTCCTGCGTCTCACCAGGCACTGGTCCTGTGCGTTGCACCACTTGCCTCCCAGTCAAGCATTTCATCTTGGTCTGGTGGATCTTAAGACCACGCGGGTTTTTGCAGACTTTACCACATAAGCAAACTGCACTCATAGTCGTAATTCCGTTAGCTTGGCACATTGAAATGGCCATGTTGAAGTTGCTGGGAGACTGGCTAGAAGGCAGTGGCTGGACCAATGTGCTGGTCCAGACTGACATTGCAAGTTCTGGAACAGCCAATATCTGATGATAAAGATGTCATGCCACCTTTCAGTCTATCTTTTGAGGAGTGGTGCATTCAGCAAGCAAAGGCCAGTGTTCACTTTGACTACTGGCATGAGACCCTGTCATTGCAGCTTCTCGTTCTGCGGTACATCAGGTCCATTCGTGAAGGCAACTTTCAGCTGTACGTTGAATCCCTGACACAGATCATGCCCTGGATGTTCGCCCTGGATCACACACACTACAGCAGATGGCTTCCTGTACACATCCGTGATATGATGACTCTTGCGGACAGACACCCAGCAGTCCTAGCAGAATTCAGGTCCGGACATATCCATTTGACTGGGGCTGGACAAATGAAACCACTGGGTGGCAGCCACTCTGGACCACTCTCCATGAAGCAGCAAAGTCTTGCCATGAGCTGATCCGCTGTAACTGCCAGAAAGGGTGCACTGGACGATGCTCGTGTGTCAAAGCTGCACTTAAATGTACAGATCTCTGTTTTTGTTCTGGGGACTGTTAAGATTTTTTGATCATTGCATCATGCGATCCTGACATAAAAGGACCTAGTGTTGTCTGTTAGCCACTTATCCATCCCTTGATGATTTTTTTGTTTTGTAAAGCAACCTTAGGTTCTATGAAAGGTGCTATATAAACCAGTTAAAAAATGAATTATTAAAAAGTTAAATAATAAATTAATAAATTAAGTTAATTATAATAATAATTACTATTATTGGCATTATTATTGGCATCATTATTGTCATCACAATTACTGTTATTATTTTGGAAATAAACAACCATTTTGCACCGTTCACCTCCCTATGTCTGCATGATTTGACCTCCATATTGATCTAAATGCACTTTCTTGAATTCTGGTTGTTTCAAAGGTATCAGATACAGAATGGGCACCCAAAAGTTAGTGGGAAATGACACCTTAAGTGTTTTTCTACTGTGTTTGGTTCCAACGTGAGGCACTTTTGAATATTATTGGCGGCCATCTTGGATTTGACCTCTCCCGGGCCTCAGAGGTCAAATCTGACTTCCCTCCAAATCTGAAAATTAACCTCATGGTATAACCTAACTATGGTAGAAGTTTCATGTTTCTTTCAAAAAGTGCACAATTTTCATGGTTATCCGCTGTACTAAATAGGCGTACACGTCAAACGAGACGCTTCAGAAACGCTTAAAAATAGAAGTGAAGCGTAAAGTTAAGCTTTGGTTACACCAGAGCCGTTTTAGAAGCGTTTTTTAGTCGGCCGTCAGACGGCCGACTGCCGCTGGTGATAGAATTCCATTCAAACCAGTACGCTGATTTATATGGAGGACTAAAAGTGCCAAAATTAAATAAATAGACCCTTAAATAATTCTTAAATGTGTCATTAATTAATTAAAATTGGAATCAAATAATTAAATGTGTCATAATTAATTAAAATATCGATTAATTTTATGTAAAAAAAACAAACATATATAATCATTTCGCTATTTAATTAATTTACATTTCATGATTTACATTTACATTTCATGATCCTGTGTTGCAGCTTCATGCTAAACTGTCAAACTCGCCCATCAAAGTCAGTGGGTGGGGCTAGCGCTAATCTAGTCTGATCCATTGCTTTGGTCTGAAGTAGAGGGCCTGGATAGAGAAAATGGAGGATCTTCATGCCGGTATCCAGTCCAAAATAAAAGAAAAATGCTTGCAACACCTGGGGATCGAACCCCTAATCTTTGCATTAAAAAGCTATCCTCTAATCACTACACCATCAGGACTTAGTAAATGTAAGCAAGAGTTGACGAGTTGGTAATCAGTGATCAGTCTGTAAACTTTGGTTGCTTGGCAACAGTAAACAAAGAGATCGTATTTTTTTAACTGCTAACTAACAAACCGGTTTATGCGTTCACTGAACAAAGATTCTGGAAATAAAAGACCACTTTTCCATCAGAAAATTAATCAGAACCGTTATTACCAACCCATAAACAGTAAAAGCCAAAACCTTCTGATTCCCCATGTTCTCGCGAAAATGGTGTTAATAGCCTTAGCCACACAGATACTAAAAATACCAAGGGTACGAATAGACACTTGGAGGAATGTATTGAAGTTCTTGGAGTTATTTCCGCACTTTCCGACCAAGGTGTTGACTATAGAGTGACTGCAAATTTAGAAGAAGTAGTCCACCGCTTCTCTGGTACCAGGGAGAATCAGGCCCAACACGCCCCGGTACCGGGGCGTTTGACGTTTGACATCGAGTGCAGTTGGAGTAGATGCTGGAGCATCAAGTTCTTAGTGGGTTACCCGCTGGTCAAATTGCAGCGATGTTCGGAGAGTCAAAGAGCTCTGCGTCAATCCATTATCTGGAATTGATTTGCCTTGACTTGATGCGCAGGCTAACCAATCAGGCATTAGGATCCGCCTACCAACTTTGATGGGCGAGTTTGACAGTTTAGACAATTCATGTAAATGTAAATCACGAAATGTAAATGTAAATTAATTAAATAGTGAAATTATTATATACGTTTGTTTTTTTAAAATTCGGTATTTTAATTAATTAATGACACATTTAATTATTTCATTCCAATTTTAATTAATTAATGACACATTTAAGAATTATTTAATGTGTATTTATTTATTTATTTAATCATTTAATGGTGTATTTATTTATTTAATTTAGGCACTTTTAGTCCTCTATAGATTTACACCGGCAGCGTTTTACGCCCGTCTCACGGCCGACCAAAGCTTAACTTTACGCTTCACTTCTATTTTTAAGCTTCTATTTTTAAGCGCCTCGACGCGTCTAGGATTTTTGGGAGGTGCACGTCAGGCCCTTGCGGCAGACACAAGGGGTGTCCGCAAGGACGTAAATGGTCCATAAGCCCCCCAGCGTTTCGTCGACGCAGAAGCATTAATTAAGCATAACCCAGCCAGCCTTAAGGTGATCTGGAACTTGTATCGCTCTGTGGCATTTCTTAAGCAAAACAAATTCCACCGGCGCCATCTGGAAGGATATTCTCCAGCGCATTCGTCATCCTTTGACTGTCCAATCTGGCGAGGCCAGGTCCTACGTTCTGAGGTGGATGGGGGCGTCTGGGTAGTTGGACCCTTCAATCGGTGGAGCCGCACCACGGCTCACGTGGTGTGGACAGCGTCAGGGTCTCCTGCACAGGGGCGGCGTGCTCAACGAGGGGCATATCGTGTGAGAGGGGTCTTCTTCCACCTGGCGTGAAACTTACAACACAGAGAGATCCTCTGCTAGCAAGTCAGCTGATGCCTACGCTGCTGCCGAGCTGGAAGCCCTCCAGCAAGGCAGCAGAGAGGCTCCTGTCACCATGCGGTGGCCCTGCTGAAGGCCAGTAAATCAGTGGTCAAATCCAGACGCCTCATGTCACCTCACACCCCAGAGCTCCACAAGGCCGCAGGACTCAGCAATCAAAAGTCACGGCCATCAGACACAATTCACCCCGTCGTCCAAAAACACACAGGAACCGTATTGGTCTGCAGTAGATTTCTTTATGGCTTCAAAGATCTGTAGAATTCCTTGTGATGATCATTACTGCGGTATCTCTACTGCCACAAGACAGACGTGCATTCACACACAAAGCCAGTGCACTCCTTTGAAGGATAGTACACACAGGCTGTTACAATACATAGGCATACTTTATTGTACTGACTATAATATTTAATGATAGAAAGTGACTGTATTATTGGTCTAGTGTCTTTATAGTTTCTAGACATCATGTCCAATCGTGGGCTATCAACTTTTGTAGTAACCTATATCTATATATACATTGTACAATAATACATGATATAAGATGATACTTGTTCATGTCTACTACTTTAATTCTATGAGTGAACATAATACAACTATAACATTTGCCAGTTTAGTAATTTCAGGTGTCTTGCCTCCGGGGGATTCTTCTGGGTCCATTGCGTACAGGGTGGGTGTGTCCACTGTGTGTGTCATCGTCCGTCAACTATCCCAGGCCCTTTGGGATGGCTTGGTGGACGACATGGCTGGGTTCTGCTGGTACCCACAGAGGCTGACTGGAGGGCAGGTGCAGAGGACTACATGGAGTTGTGAAACGTTCCAAAACTGCGTTGGAGCTGTGGATGGCGAACACATTGTCCAGGCTCTGACAAACTCAGGGTTGTTCGAGAACTACAAGGGGTCCATTTCGATTGTCCGTATGGCAGTGATTGGTGTCCGGTACCGGTTCTGCCTGGTGGACAGGTGCATAACATATAGCTGGATCAGCGATGGAAGTGTACTGTCAAATTCAGTGTTTGGCCTCGCCAGCAAGACTGCATGATTGTTGCCTGATCAGCAACAATCAAGACTGTGGGTGCAGTCTTGTTGTTTGAGTCACCAAGCAACATAACAATACTGAACAATTTGGCGTAACTATGAATGTGTGTCTTTTTATACATTCCCCCCCCCCCCCCCCCCCAACACTGAATGTGTCATGTAAAGCAACGCTTAAACTAAAACATCTAACACAACCGTTTCTATTTTTGTTGCCCAAAATAATTAAAATAATTAGCTGGCTGTAACATTTGAGGTCATACTGGGTGGTGGTGGGTTTGAGGGCATTATATTGACAATTGTAAGTATCATAGTAGCATATTTATAGTTTAAATGTATTTAGAAAGTGTTGTCACAAACACCTGCTTGTTTTCACGGTGAGCACAAACACATCCACTGCATTTAAAAAGTTGAAAAAGTATTTTTTTTATTTTGCAAGCTTCTGACTTCTGAATGGCACTATGATGCTGCGGCCTCATTACTTCTAGTGAAGTTTCCTCTTCTGTTTGGTGGAGGAATTTAGCATATTTGTGAAAAAAAAATCCTGTTTTTTCAGGGTAATTGGTGGTACTATTCTCCTAGATCTCATTGCCAGAGCAGTTTAATATTGGAGTAATTACCTATTGTTGAGATATTTATAAAATGATGAAGCATTCCTGTGGCGACTTAAAGTAAGTAATAGGAATACCATAGATACTGTTGCCAATAGAGGTAAGACTACGCTATGGTCAAAAGTATTGGTAGGAACAGAAAGAGGTGTATCTAATTAAGTGGTTAGTGAGTGTAATAAAAGTATAAACATCTTCCTCAATCATCATGAGTACCTACTGACCAAAGGGTAAAAATACTTGAAAACCCACCACCTTGTGCAAAAATAAAGTTAGCCTTTAACATACAGAGTGTGTATATGTTGTGCCCAGAATCACTGCCCGTCCCCAAACTCCACCTCATACACAAGCTGCTCAATGCGGCACCGCAGGAGTCGCTTCTTGGCTGGCGACAGTCTCTTCAGCGTTTGCGCGAGGCTGCATCCAAAGTAGTCATCCTCGTCCTGGCGGCTGGCGAGCGAGCTCATCACCTGGGCCTCAAACTCAGACAGCTCCGAGTGTCTCCTCTTGGGGCGAGCCGCTCGGCCCGTCCCGTGCAGGAGCTCTGGCGTGGCGGGGAAGGGGCTCTGCAGGGGCCGCAGAGGCCCGGGCGTGGGCGTGTGCGGGCACTCAAAGGGCATCACGGGCCCCGGTGTGAGCCCGCAGAAGTTCTCCTCGGGCGCCATGGGGCGCATGGCGGGGCCCATGGCGGCGCTGCAGGAAGACACCTCGGCTGCGTGAGGGCTCGGCTCGGACGCTGACAGGCTGTCCGTTTCTGAACCCGTGTCGTGTCCCATTTTGGAGCAGGTGCGCCTCCCCTGGAAGTAGGGGTCGAGGAACTGAAGCAGGGGCATGAATTTCCACGTCCTCCTGGGCTCTGCTGCCGATCGCCTCTCCGTCTCAGCGATGCGCTCCTTCCTGTATTTGTCTCTGAGATTCCTCCACTTCTTCTTAGCCTCCTCCTCTACATGTGCAATCAAACCAAGGAGACAAATTAGCCGAAATCAACATCCCTTATAACGAGGTAAATAATCTATTGACTTTTATTAAGTAAACAAACATAGGGGTTTTTCTTGAACTATTCATTCATAGGGATACGTGGAATGCAATTATGTCAATTACGTAAGTAAACTGTTGTGTAAGCACATTCTGCATGTACATCTAAAATGTAACACACAGGGACCCCATTGTTGTTGTCGTTAGCATTTGCTAGCCATGCAGGGTCCACACGATCAAAAACACCTTTAACTAAATGTTAACTAAACAGGATGCGAGGATTGTCGTGCGGTGGGTTTGAACTGGTGAACACTGGTGAACGAAAACATTTTTCACTCCGTTGTGTTTTGGTCAATCGTGTTATTAGCATGTGCTAGCCATTTTGATTGTAGCACAAGCAACGTTAGCAATACTAACCAGAAATCCTAACTTCAAGAGCGATACAACGCCAAGCGACTGCACGGCGATTCACGTCTTTGTACTCCCTCAAGGCAGGGTTGTACAGCTCTGGATAGGACATCACGGCGGCGATCAGTCTCACTTCCATCTTCACAGCTGCTCGGCAGATGCTGCAGAATGCTACGATACTAACGTAACATGGTAAACAAGGCTCTTCTTCTCGTTGGCGTCTTGCAGGCTGATAGCCGGTTTACGTGACGCCCACCTCCACCATCTGGCTCCGTCCGCCTCCAACTCGGGGAAGAAAGTGACGTCACATTTATCTGAGACAAATGCATATTACATAAGTATTAGTGAGTATTTATTCATTAGCATGACCGCTCACCTCAAAGCCATCGACACTCAAACCCAATACCTCAAACCCATCGACACATCCGACCCATTACAAAGCATCCGACTACTCTGCCATTTATGTATCCATGTATTGTGTTTGCATAGATTATTTTTATTCTGGAGTCTATTTTTATTCTTATTATCTGTTTATATTGCCTCTTTTTTTTTCTTCATTTGTATTTATATTATATAGGAACGTTGACCCACCCGAGTAACAAGAATTTCACTGCTGGTAATGATGTAGGCTACATTGTATGTGACAATAAACTTGAAACTTGGAACACAGTATTATACACTTTATGTATAATACTTATATGCCATGCACTTTATACCTGCAAATCTGTATCCATATCTTTAGATCATTCTCCAGAGCTGCTTTTATTATTATTATTATTATTATTATTATTATTATTATTATTATTATTATTATTATTCCGTGATGCCCTTATTTTTGTTTTTTTGTTTTTTAACTTTTGTTTTTTTCTTTGATTTTCCTTCGTTGTTGGAACGGGCCTCGTTCAAAACATTTAAGTTTAGCAGTATGACTGTAAGTGATGCTGCACATTTGATAATAAACAGTTTGAAACTTGCTTGAGTTAATTTAGTGGCATCTAAGCCTTTACGCTGCGTGTGCAAAGGCAAAACCTGTAGCTTGCACCTTTATTAGGAATAAGTGTGATAAATATTTTGTATAGTGTTGTAAAAATTGTAAATTCCGACTTGAGGTTGAACAAAACATGCATAGTCGATGAAAAGTCAACAAGTCTTAACTGATATATACTGAATATTTATTTGGACTGTTGCAGCAAGCATTAGGCACCGCTCTGTGTGATACAAAGAGGACAAAGAAGTGCACGGCAAGTACCGTTGGCAGGCCCCTTTCTAAAGGTAAACAAAGAGAGAGTATGGTGGGCGTCTGGTGATCCCAGTCGACCCTGAAGAGATACTGAAATATGACTTGCACCCCACAGATAGATACAACTCCCTAGCCCTGACATGTTCTGAAGGGCAGAGAGCCTGTTTTTCCCTGTATGCCCCAGGACAGCCAGTAGAGGCTTTAGACTGAATAGAAGGCCACAGGAAGGGCCAGTCATGACAAGGGTTCAGGACAGACCGCAGGTTCATAAATAGGCTCAACCAGACATAAACCATAGAGATGACAGACAGACAGACAGACAGACATACCTTAATGATCCCTGAGGGAAATTGCATTCGTCACAATACTCCAGGGAAAAAAGAAAAGAGAGACACTCTACGTATAGTAGAGTGTTAGAATATATAAATATATAATATAAAACCTATGTAAACAATATAAAAAAATATATATCAAGAAATATAAAAATATACATAAATGTATATACATCCAGGCATACACTATAGAGGTAAGAGCATACACAAAGATGTAGCATGTCGGATTTGGTAATGGTAAAAATGACCAGTTATGCAGTATGAATGACCCGCTATGCAGCGGAAAGGTGATAGTGACAAATTGTATAGTTTGATGACCACAGGCAGGAATGATTTCCTATGTCGCTCTGTGGTGCATCTCGGTGAGAGGAGTCTTCTGCTAAAGGTACTCCTCCGCTGAGCCAAGGTGGAAAAGAGAGGGTGAGAGGCATTGTCCAAGATAGTCCGTAGCCTGGACAGCACATTCCTATCTGCCACGGTCGTCAGAGTGTCCAATTCATCAAAGGTTCGCAGTTATGCGTAAATAGTGGGTTCATAGAAGGGTCGCTCATTTCCCAGCACAACCTAGCCAACTTGACAAACTATTCATAATAACAAGTGGTTCTCCCCAATGGTTCCTGTCGATGGAGACGGGTGCCAGGGCTGTAGTGGACGTCTGCAGCTGCACTTTGTTGTGCCACAACTCTATCATGTTGAAACTTAAATTGTTTATTCTTGCTTTCTAAACAAGTCATCATTACTTAATTTCACTCTACAGGAACAATCAACACACAACAGGAAGTCAGTGTTGTTTGAAGGCACTGACTTCATGTCGTGTGTTGATTGTTTCTGGAGAGTGAAATTAAGTTCATTCAACTCTAACTGTGTGAGTATGCAGTACTGTACTAGTGTGGAACGTCATCGTGCAGTCTTATTGGAGGTCTCACTCACAACCCGTCCAGCTCTTGCAGTCTGCTTTGGTCGTTTCCCTGCATTTGTTCCCTTCCTGTGTGACACTGTCACTGCTGGTTCTGGTTCTGGTTCTGGTTCCTCTTCTTGTTCCATTTCACCTCCTAAGTCTCATGTGGTTTCCTCAATGGGGTCCTCCTTGTACTTTGCTGTCTGTCCAGTCTCCAATGTTTTCTGTATCTCTTGGTCTCTCACAACTGCTGCTGCTGTTGCCATCTATTTGCTGTCTCCATGCATACACATGGGCACCACTGGTGGTTCATGCCCAGCCAAAACAGCTTTGAATTTCCCAATCACTGTTCCTGAAGTTTAGTTGGGCATATTCAGGACCTCTGGATATTTGTAGTAATCCACAATCAGGAGGAATAGGTGCCCTTTACATTAAAAAAAAAGTCTACTCCAACTTTCTCCCATGGTGGTCTAAGGCACATGTGTGGAAGAAGTGCGTTTTTTGTGATTGATCAGCGGTGTTTCCTGTTATGGTCCAGTGAATGATTCAGCTGGAATCAGCATGTGAACATAATCTGTGAGGCCAGGCCAGTACACTCGAGCTCTTGCATGTGCTAAGGTCCTCCGGACTCTTTGATGTGCGACGTGCAACCTCTTTAGTACCTCATCTCTGAATCCTTCAGGAATTATGATTCTGTGGACAACCATTACTAGGCCATCTTCAATGCAGCGTGTCGATGATCTGCCAGTATGGTTGTGCTTTCATAGGCACACTCCTTCCTTTTTTCAGACCACCCTTCTCTATGTGTCCTCTTCAGTAGCTGCATTCCAGTGTCCCTCAATATTGATTCCCTCAGTTGATGCATAATAGCGCCCTCCAGTGGCTCTTGCATTGCGACAGCGTAGATCACCTTTTCGTCACCCAGGTCACTTCCCTCCTGTGTTTCAGTGGGCGCCACGGCTCTGGATAGCGTGTCTGCTATGAGCATGTCTTTGCGTGGGCTGTATCTTACATGGATGTCTTTTGTATCTGTAACAGCAGCCGCTGTAGCCATGTAGGTGCTTTTCCAATCGGCTTGGTTAGTAGGGGCTCTGCTCATGGCTTGTGATCAGACAGAACTTTCACTGGGAGTACACATATTGATGAAACCTTCTGAGCGCAAAAACAATTGCATATAGTTCCTTTTCTATCTGGGCATCATTTTGCTCGGCTCCAGACAGAAACCTCAACGCAAATGCAATTGGATTGCATGAGAACAGCCCCAAGTCCATCTTTGGACGAATCAGCTTGAAGTTTTATTTCTTCTTTTGGGCTGAAGAATCTGAGCTGTGGCACATTTGATATGGCAGCCTTCAGCTTGTCTAGCGCCACCTAGTGTTCTGGGTGCCACTGCCACTGAATATCTTTTCTCAGCAGTGGTAGGGGTGCTGTGAGTGTGGCCCCTCATCATGCCCAACAGCCTTTCTCGGCCCTTCTTGTCCTCAGGTGGTGTCTATTATGTTATCACAGCGACCATGGAGCGGTCACCTCGCACTCCATCAGTGCTGATAAGATGCTCCATGTATTTCACGTCACTGACCATGAATAAGATTAGATTAGATTCAACTGTATCTCTCACTCTCTGTATGGCACAGAGCACAGAGCCAGTGGAATGCAGATGACATCCAGAGGTGAGAGGTAAGAAACCATTTGTATCACATCTCTCTCTTCTGGGGGCTGAGTGCCTCTTTCAGCCTATCCATCACTTCAAACTCGTAATTTCCGGCAGCCATGCACTACTGGCGGGGTGTATAATATTTATTTGGTTGTTGCAACGAGCAAAAGGAGGAGACAGTTCTGTGAGATCCAAACGTGCGTGCCCAAGAACCCTTGGCAGGCCCCTTTTATTTGGTATGGTAAACAAAGAGAGAGCATGGTGGGCGTCTGCCGATCCACTGAGGAGATACTGGAATATGACTTGTCCCAGAGATAGCACACAACTCCCCTGTCCCCTATTCTGTCAGACGGAGAGTCTCTGTTTGCTCCTGAACGCTCAGCACAGCCAGCAGAGACTTTATCGTAGACCAAACCACTTCGGGTATGGAGTGTGGGTCCACTATCATGGTGTCACTGGTGTTGGTCACGTTCAGCATCAAATGGCCTCCCAGATGTTACCAGAAAGGGGTGATGGCCAGGATGACCCTTGGTCCCCCCAAGTCCCTATAGGTTAAGGGTCAAGGAAGGGCCAGCCATGGCAGGCGCATCTAGGTGTCCGTTACACATAGATCAGGCTAAACATTGAAAGGAAACAACAGACAAATGATGTTGGTGGAGATCATGCACAAAACACAGACTTCATCGAGGGTCAGTCATTTCCCATTACAATGACAAAAGCAATGAGCTGCGCGTGTTTGTTCCGGGTGCAAACTGGGAGTGATAAGACACCTTTCGGTTTGATGCGTGCCCCTCCATAGGCTATAGGCACGGTCTCAGTCTTTTCCAGTCCATAGTGCTTTGGTAGTCTCCCTGCAACAGCCTGTGTGCACAGTCTGGTAGCACATTATCTTAAGCACCAGAGTCCAATTTAAAGTTGACAGTCTGTTTTCCTTTGCGCAGATTTGTGCACCAACTTGTGTCTTTTGTTTGCTTTGTTGATCCTAACATTAAGAATGATGACTGCTCTTGCCACATTTCCTACACTCTGCACTGAATTAGATTAGATTAGATTGTACTTTATTCATCCCACAGCGGGGAAATTTCCTTATCACAACAGCAGAAAAATGTAGTACAACACTACAGAAATTGGAGTAGAAAAACCTATACACTAGTAAAACTTATACAATAAACAAAAACGAACAAACAAACAAACAGACAACAACAGAAAATGTGCAAAACAAGTAGGCTACTAGAGGATATTGTACAGATAATAAAACGGTGAAATTAACATCATATATGGTAAAGTGAACATAATATGAATAATATTGCAAGTAAAGGTGCAAGTATTTCAGGTAAATTGCAGTGTTGTTTAGATTAGATTAGTTGAATCTAATCTAAATAACACACACGGCAATGGAAAATAACAACACCCCTCTCTCTATCTATATGATTCGCTCTCTCGTTAATTCTCTAACAACTTCTCTCTCTCTCTTTCTCTAGTTCTCTAGCTTTCTTTGCACTGGAAAGCTAGCTATCCCACTGTAAGCTCTACATCCCACTGTAAGCTCTGCATCCCAGCACCAGACCCCACCCCAAACACAACACACCGATAAGCCTGCGCTCTGCTGCTGTAAGAGAACAAACACTCACACCTGAAGAACATGACGGACCACCAGGAGAACAAGACGGACCACCAGGAGAACAACACGGACCACCAGGAGAACAACACGGACCACCAGGAGAACAACACGGACCACCAGGAGAACAAGACGGACCACCAGGAGAACAACAGGGACCACCAGGAGAACAAGACGGACCACCAGGAGAACAACAGGGACCACCAGGAGAACAACAGGGACCACCAGGAGAACAAGACAGACCACCAGGAGAACAACACGGACCACCAGGAGAACATGACGGACCACCAGGAGAACAACACGGACCACCAGGAGAACAAGACAGACCACCAGGAGAACATGACGGACCACCAGGAGAACAACACGGACCACCAGGAGAACAACACGGACCACCAGGAGAACAAGACAGACCACCAGGAGAACATGACGGACCACCAGGAGAACAACACGGACCACCAGGAGAACAACACGGACCACCAGGAGAACAAGACAGACCACCAGGAGAACATGACGGACCACCAGGAGAACAACACGGACCACCAGGAGAACAAGACAGACCACCAGGAGAACATGACGGACCACCAGGAGAACAACACGGACCACCAGGAGAACAACACGGACCACCAGGAGAACAAGACAGACCACCAGGAGAACATGACGGACCACCAGGAGAACAACACGGACCACCAGGAGAACAACACGGACCACCAGGAGAACAAGACAGACCACCAGGAGAACATGACGGACCACCAGGAGAACAAGACGGACCACCAGGAGAACAACACGGACCACCAGGAGAACATGAAGGACCACCAGGGGCAACAATCCCTACCGGCGACCAGGACCATAGGCCTGTGAGCTGCAATGACATGTTTGTTTGCAATTACTATCGAATGTTATTTTAGAATTGGTAATTGATCAAACTATGATCAAAAGGGCGAATTGAAACGGAAAATAACAACTTCCCTCTCTCTATCTCTAGTTAATTCTCTAGCTTTCTGTGTGCCTGTGAGGTGTCGTGGAAAATGAGTGAACCCTCGATGAACTCTATGATTTATGTATTGTCACCTTCTGTGGTTTATGTTTAGTCTTCCTGAGGCCTTCTGTAAATGAATGTAACAAACGGTTGCCGTGACAAGTGGACCCGTTTTCTAACCCCCCAAACAGGTTTGCCTTACGGTAAAGCTAAAGACTCTGCTGGCCTGAGGCCTCCAGAGTAAACAGAGACTCTCTGCCCTTCAGAATATGACAGGGCTGGGGAGTGTACCTATCTGTGGGGTGCAAGTCATTTTTCAGTATCTCTTCAAGGTCAGCTGGGATCACCAGACTCCCACCAGACTCTCTCTTTGTTTACCTTATTAAAGGGGCCTGCCAACAGTCTGTTTTCCTTTGCGCAGATTTGTGCACCAACTTGTGTCTTTTGTTTGCTTTGTTGATCCTAACATTAAGAATGATGACTGCTCTTGCCACATTTCCTACACTCTGCACTGAATTAGATTAGATTAGATTAGATTGTACTTTATTCATCCCACAGCGGGGAAATTTCCTTATCACAACAGCAGAAAAGTGTAGTACAACACTACAGAAATTGGAGTAGAAAAACCTATACACTAGTAAAACTTATACAATAAACAAAAACAAACAAACAAACAGACAACAACAGAAAATGTGCAAAAAAAAAGTAGGCTACTAGAGGATATTGTACAGATAGTAAAACGGTGAAATGAACATCATATATGGTAAAGTGAACATAATATGAATAATATTGTAAGTAAAGGTGCAAGTATTGCAGGTAAAGCACTGGGGCGTGTTGTTTAGATTAGATTATTTGAATCTAATCTAAACAACACACATGGCAATGGAAAATAACAACACCCCTCTCTCTATCTACAGTATATAATTCTCTCTCTCGTTAATTCTCTAACAACTTCTCTCTCTTTCTGTGTTGGTTCTTTTTCTCATCACCCTCCAAGTTTTTTCTCTTTCTGCATGTTGTCTTGTTGAGGGTCCAACCCGGATAGCCACAAGTTCTTAAAGCACCCTTTAGATGTTTGTGCTCTTTCACTTGGGCTTGAGTGGTGGTTGGTATATTATCAGCCCTGTGTTGCAAGGTTCTGATAACCCCCAATTTGTGCTCCAGAGGGTGATGGGAGTCAAAGAGAAGGTACTGATCTGTGTGAGTGGGTTTCCTGTATACCCCAATGTGGAGGCTCCTGTCATCACCAAAGTGTACATCACAGTCCAAAAATGGTAAGTGGTTATCTTTGGCATCTTCTCTAGTGAACTTGATGTTTACGTCCACTGAATTAATGTGTTCAGTAAATGCCTGAAGTTCTTGGGTTCTGATTTTAACCCATGTGTCATCCACATACCGGAACCAATGGCTCGGTGATGTTCCTTTGTACGATTTTAAAGCCTTTTGTTCAAACATTTCCATGTATAAGTTCACCACAATGGGCGATACTGGAGAGCCCATGGCACAACCATGCTTCTGTCTGTAGAAAGTATTGTTGAACTGGAAGTATGTGGTGTTCAGGCACAGCTCCAGTAACTGACAGATTTAATAATAATAATAATAATGCATTTTATTTAAAAAAGCGCCTTTCATGTCACTCAAGGACACTGTACAGACAGAAAAAAAAAAAAGAAATTAAAATCACATAGTGGGGTAGACAAGACAGTTAAAAAAGGACCATGGTAGAGAAAAATTGACATATAAGAGATAAAATAAATATAAATAAGGCAGATAAAACAAGAAGCAAGGAGGTTAAAGGGAGAAGGCTGTCCAGAAGAGGTGGGTTTTGAGGCGTGTTTTGAAGAGGGGGAGAGAGTCACAGTTCCGGAGGTCAGGTGGCAGGTTGTTCCAGAGTTGTGGAGCAGAGCGACTGAAGGCTCTGCCCCCCATTGTGCTGAGGCGGACAGGGGGCACAGAGAGGTGGATGGAGGAGGAGGATCTGAGGGAACGAGTGGGGATGGTGATGTGCAGGAGGTCGGACAGGTAGGGAGGGGCGAGGTTGTGGATGGCCATGAATGTGAAGAGGAGGAGTTTGTAGGTGATGCGGTGGGTTATAGGAAGCCAGTGGAGATCCTGGAGGACAGGGGTGATGTGGTGGTGGGAGGGGGTCTTAGTGATGATGCGGGCGGCAGAGTTTTGGACCAATTGAAGTTTACGGAGGGACTTGAGAGGGAGGCCGAAGAGGAGAGAATTGCAATAATCGAGACCGGAGGTGACGAGGCTGTGGACAAGGATGGCGGCGGTGTGGGGGGTGAGGGAGGGGCGGAGTCTGTTTATGTTGCGTAGGAGGAAATATGCAGTGCGGGTCATGGAGTTGATGTGAGACTGGAGGGAGAGTGTGCTGTCGAGGATGACACTCAAGCTCTTTACCTGAGGGGAGGGGGAAACTGAGGAGCCGTCGATGGTGAGAGAGAAGGTGTTGACTTTGGCTAGGGTGGATTTAGTGCCGAGGAGGAGAATTTCGGTTTTATTGCAGTTGAGTTGGAGGAAGTTTGAGGTGAACCAGGTTTTTAATTCAGAAAGACAAGACGTGAGGGAGGGGGGTGGGAATGAGGAGTTGGGTTTGCAGGAAAGGTAGAGCTGGGTGTCGTCCGCGAAGCAATGGAACTGGATGTTGAACTTGCGGAGGATTTGGCCGAGGGGGAGGAGATAGATAATGAATAGGAGAGGCCCCAAGACAGATCCCTGGGGCACACCTGCAGTGACTGGGGAGGGATTTGAGGTGAAAGATTTAAGTTGTATGAACTGGGTGCGGCCTGTGAGGTAGGAGTTGAACCAGCTGAGGGTAGTGTGGGAGAGGCTAATGGAGGAGAGTCTACTGAGGAGGATGGGGTGTGAGATGGTGTCGAAGGCCGCACTCAGATCGAGGAGGATGAGGATGGAGACGAGACCAGAGTCGGCTGCAATGAGGAGGTCATTGGAGATTTTGATTAGGGCCGACTCTGGGCTGTGACGGGGGCGAAAACCGGACTGAAAAGGCTCATAGAGTGAGTGGAGGGATAGGTGGGAGTGAAGTTGGGTTGCGACAGTCTTTTCAAGGGTTTTGGAGATGAAGGGTAAGTTAGAGATGGGGCGGAGGTTAGAGTAGTTGTTGGGGTCTAAGCCGGGTTTCTTAAGTACGGGGGTGACGGCGGCGGTTTTGAAAAGTGAAGGGACTATTCCGGTCGAGAGTGAGGAGTGAATAATGGCGGTAATGAGAGGCAGGAGGGAGGGGAGGCAGGATTTGACTAGGGTAGAGGGGAGGGGGTCGAGCTGACAGGTGGTGGGCTTAGATTTGTGGATGAGATCAGAGATTTCGGGGGGAGTGGGGAGGACAAAGCTGGAGAAGGGATGACGAGTAGGGAGAGGTTCAGGTGGGGAGAGAGGGGGGGAGGTGGGATGTAGGTGCTGGTGAATGGTGTGGATTTTCAGGATGAAGTAGTCCAGGATGGAGTTGCAGGATGCCGTGGAGTAGAAGTGGGGGGGCAGAGAATTGGGTGGGTGAAGGATTTTATTGAGGACAGAGAAGAGTGTTTTGGAGTTACCTTGATTAGTAAGAATGAGGCCAGAGTAGTAAGTGGATTTGGTCTGGGATATGAGGTCCTTGTATTGTGAGATGTGGGAGGTGTACATGTCCTTGTGGATGGTGAGACCGGTTCGTTTGTGGAGGCGCTCAAGTTGGTGGTTTTTAGCTTTCATGGACCTGAGCTCGGGGGTAAACCAGGGGGCAGATGTGGAGAAGGAAACAGACCGGGTTTTCAGGGGGGCGATAGAGGTGAGAGTGGTGGAGAGGCAGGTGTTGTAGAGAGTGGCGAGATCATTAGGGTTTGAGGTAGGGTCAGGGGTTGGAAAGCTGTCGATGTTGGAGCAGAGGGTGGCAATGTTAATGTCCTTGATGGCATGAAATGAGATGAGACGGGGAGACTTGATTATGGAGAGGCGGAGTACTGCGTTAAAAGTGAGGAGGGAGTGATCTGAGGCAGGGAAAAGTTCGGCAGTGGGCTTAGAGGGGGTGAGAACGGAGCAGCAGACTAGGTCAAGAGAGGCCTTTGATGTGGGTGGGGAAATCAACCAGGTTTTGTAGGCCAAAGCTGTCGAGGCAGGATGTAAAGTCTCTGGTGAGAGGCAGGTTGGTGTTGTCCATATGGATATTGAAGTCACCTAGCAGGATTATGTTGAGTGAGAGAGTGGATATGTGGGTGAGCAGAGTAGAGAAATCACTGATAAAATCGCTGTGTGGCTTAGGGGGGCGGTAAAATGTAGCGATGATGGTAGGTGTGGGTCCGGGAAGCTTAAAAACAAGGCATTCAAAGGAGGTGAATGCAGGGACAGAGACGGGCAGGACTTTCCACTTATCGCGGTGAATTACCGCGAGACCTCCTCCGCGGCCGTTGCCACGGGGACGGGAGATGAAAACAAAGCCAGGGGGAGTGGAGTCGTTGAGTGGAGAGAAGTCGTTAGGCTGTTGCCAGGTTTCAGTTAAAAAGAGAAAGTCAAGCTTACGGTCAGTGAGGACGTCTTGGACGAGATGACCTTTACTTGTGAGTGAGCGGATGTTGAGCAGACCGAAGTTGACAGCGGAGGAGTCGTGCTTAGTGGTAGCATTAGCCGACCTGGCTAGGCGCTAGTGCATGGCGGTTGACGGTACGGCCGGTGTTGTTGGGGGAGTGACGAGAGGTGGACCAGGTGGAGTTGAGTGAGCCGGGGTTGTTGTTGTGCTGGACGTGTCTGCGGGACCCACGGTGGATGTAGCGCCGACGAGGGGGGCGAGCGATGTCCGGGTGATGTAGCAGCTCCGGTGGTGGGGGCTCGAGTACAGTCCAGAGGATCCGGAGAAGGTCAGAGACAGAGTAGTGGAGTAGTCCTGCCACAGGTTGATGGCAGAACGACAGGAGTATCCAGATCAGTCCAGACCAGGTGAGGTAGTTGTTGTGCCACATGACGAGGTTAGCGGATAGCTACCAGCGTTAGCCAGGGCACAGGTGGGTGGGGGTGCCGGAGCGACAGCGGTAGTAAACAGCGCAAGAGAAGCTAAGGGCTAAGCTAAGATCTGGTCTGGGTTGAGGTTTGTTCTAACCTGTAAGGTTGGATCCTGTTTTAAACGATGACTCACAGTTTCCACTGCCTCCATGGTTGGAATGCAGGTGAATAAGGATGTTACATCGTATGACACCATGGTTTCATTTGGATCTAGTCTTAGACCCCGGATTTTGTCCACAAACTCCTGCGAGTTTTGGATGTGATGTGGTGTGTTACCAACCAGAGGAGCTAAGATGTTGGCTACATACTTAGCGATGTTGTAGGTCACTGAATTGATGCTGCTTACAATGGGTCTGAGTGGGACCCCTTCTTTGTGAATCTTAGGGAGTCCATATAAGCATGGGGTGGTCTCCTGTGGGTAGAGTCTGAGGTACTGTTGTCGGTCAAAGACTCCATCTTTTTGTAGTTTTTGTAAGCATTCTATAACTTTTCTCTTGTAACCACTGGATGGGTCACGTTTCAAGGGTTCGTATGTGTTAGTGTTGTTGAGCAGTGTGGAGACCTTGGATTGATAGTCAGTAGTATTTAAGATGACTGTGCATCTTCCTTTGTCCGCTGGAAGGATTGTGATGTTTTTATCCTTGCTCAGGGATATCATGGCTTTTCTTTCAGTGGTGGTGAGGTTTGAAGGTGGGGTCTTAGCACTGGACAAAGTTGCTGCCACTTTAAGCCTAAGCTGCTCAGCTTCGGTCTCATTTAAGTTGTTTTTCCTTATGGCTGACTCTGTCGCTGTGATGAGTTCAACTGTAGGAACTTGGTCTGGTGTTACAGCAAAATTCAGTCCTTTGGCTAAGACCTCCTTCTCCGGGTGGGTAAGCTCTCTGTCTGACAGATTCTTAACCCATCTGCCTTGTAGATCCCTTTGTGTCGGTCGGTCTGTTTCTTGCCTCCCATTTATTATTTCAGTTTTGTTTGAGTTCTTGCTTTGAAGGTGGAGGAATTTCTTAGTTTGCCTTTCTTTGCTCTTGTAATGTTGTGACAGTTGAGCTTTCTTGGTGAAGTCTTTTACTGAACACATTAATTCAGTGGACGTAAACATCAAGTTCACTAGAGAAGATGCCAAAGATAACCACTTACCATTTTTGGACTGTGATGTACACTTTGGTGATGACAGGAGCCTCCACATTGGGGTATACAGGAAACCCACTCACACAGATCAGTACCTTCTCTTTGACTCCCATCACCCTCTGGAGCACAAATTGGGGGTTATCAGAACCTTGCAACACAGGGCTGATAATATACCAACCACCACTCAAGCCCAAGTGAAAGAGCACAAACATCTAAAGGGTGCTTTAAGAACTTGTGGCTATCCGGGTTGGACCCTCAACAAGACAACATGCAGAAAGAGTAAAAACTTTGAGGGTGATGAGAAAAAGAATCAACGCAGAAACATAGTGATACCCTATGTGTCCGGAGTATCTGAAAAACTCAGGAGAATTTTTAACAAACACCAAATCCCTGTCCATTTCAAACCAGCAACTCTCAGGCAGAAACTGGTACACCCCAAAGACAGACTACCACACTCACAAAAGAGTAACTTGGTATATGCAGTCCAATGCAGTGAGGAATGTAAGGACTCTTACATTGGTGAAACTAAACAACCTCTAAACAAGCGCATGGCCCAACACAGAAGGGAAAACTCCTCAGGTCCAGTATCAGCTGTCTATTTACACCTAAAGGAAAAGGCTCACTCCTTTGAGGACAGCAATGTCAAAATCCTGGACAGAGAGGACAGATGGTTTGAAAGAGGGGTAAAAGAAGCCATCTATGTCAAAATGGAAAAGCCATCTCTCAACAGGGGAGGGGGTCTGAGACATCAGTTATCCCCCATCTACAATGCTGCACTTTCAGCCATTCCCAGGAGGGTGAACAACAAAGGCTGCCCAAAACAAACCTTAAGTGGCTCTAACGAACACAACGACTGTCGTTCACTGGTAACTGCACATCATACCTAACAACGGTCGTTCTCCAGTGGCCCCACCCACCCCTAATGACCATCATCCACCAAGATGACTCACAGGCCCCAAACAATGGTCAGGTGAAGCTACACTAATGACTATTTTTTTAGGAGATTGGTGGGTGGACACTTCCACTGAGGTTAAATACCTGGGTCTAACTCCACTGTTTGTCAGACTAGTGCGGACTAGTCAGACTGATGCGTTACGAACTGATGAAGCCGCTTGGATAAGAGGCGAAACGTCTTCACAGACAAAGTCTGTCCAGTCCAGTCCAGTTGCGTTCAATTTAATTGTTGGCCGGATTAAACATGACCTGGATGAATGAGAACATTCATAGACTTGTAGGGGAGACCGCCTCATGAAAGTCTTCCACAACAACACTTATTGGATTTAGTTTTATATAGCCTATCGTTAAATTTGATTGATTCGTTTCGAGACATTTCATTCGTTTCGAGACATTTCATATTTGGTGTGTTTAGATGGACCCAATACGAATATATCCACGATGATGGATAAATGATGTTCAATAATCAATTTGAGAGACATATTCGTTTGAGAGACATTTAATGTATTTGGTATAGAAATACTTAACATATTGTAGGCTATATTATATATACAGACAAAACACAGTTATATTTCACGTTGGTGCAATCATCAAATGACTGAGCTCCTTCGCTTCCAGCAAAGTGCTTCTCTCTGGCGAAGCTGGGTTGGGAGTTAGTCTATTGGTCCACGCAACCAGCTGTTTTTGAGTTGTTTTCATTCATGTACATACACTATGTGTTTACATTCACATGTTATCCAGAGGTACATCACATAGGCTACAGCATCCCAAATACTCTATAGAAACACATACAAACACATACGCTTCAGTACACCTTCAGACTGTCGGCTTATTCACTCCAAAACAAAATAGTCAAAAACATACGAGACAAGTCGGCTAGAACAAACTAACAACCTTTCAAGCCAAGAAGAGCCGGGACAGGTGAGGTTTTTGTTCTTGCTTCTGGAAAACAGAAAAAAAAATAGTAAAGAAAATCGAATCCACAAGCTGAAGGATGCAAAGAAAGTTTATCAGTATTTTGGATGGTGGAAACCTCATCTCTTTCTACCACCTATGGGACTTGATTACAGTCAATGAAGACAACTAAACATCTAGTCAATATAGAAAGGAACACTGAAAAATGTACTATATTCATATGTGTGGGAAGCTTCAAATGTGTTTCCTTGTGGGCTATTTTTGCACAAACATTTAGCAATTTTTTGTGTATAGATTTTGAATGTGTGTGTGTGTGTGTGTGTGTGTGTGTGTGTGTGTGTGTGTGTGTGTGTGTGTGTGTGTGTGTGTGTGTGTGTGTGTGTGCGTATGTGTGTGTGCGTGTGTGTGCGTATGTGTGTGCGTGTGTGTGTGCGTGTGTGCGTATGTGTGTGCGTATGTGTGTGTGTGTGTGTGTGTGTGTGTGTGTGTGTGCGTATGTGCGTGCGTGTGTGTGCGTATGTGCGTGCGTGTGTGTGTGTGTTTAGCGGATTGGGGCTTTCAGGGCAGCATCTATTTCTTCCTCCGGCTGCAGCGTGTGCCACTGGGCCACTGGGCGCCTGGGATTGGCCAACATGTCTGACCAATGGCGGAGCCCGACTCCAGAGGCCCCGAAGCCAATCCAGCATTTGCCGATGGCATCGTTGCTGCCCAGCTTGTCGTAGTCGTAGACCGTGATCAGCAGCTGGAGTTTCTGTTGAGACAAGGGAAGCATACAGCTGTTGAGGCAGAAGGAGGGTGAAGACAAGATTTGTGATTAAATCAGCATTGGGCATTTTTTCCACACATCCTTGACTTTTGTCATTAAGACCAGTGAGAGCCAGCCTTTGTACATTATCATTAATGCAAGAAGGTCAAGGCCAGTGTGAAACAGTGGAAGTAAGAAGATGGCAATGCAGTAATGCTCCATGTTAGTTAGTTAGTTAGCAAACGCCAATTAACAGAAAACATCAAAACATACAAATAAAAAACATGTGATGGAATGCACAAAGTGACACCATTTTAGAAATCATAACCCATAACACTATATTAACTGAACAGTATTTATAATATATTTATCTTCAATTATCTGTATACTTTTCACATCCAGTACCACATCCAGTACCCTTGCGTACCACCAAAGGAACATGTACCACAGGTGGAAATACGCTGCCCTAGAACTACACATCCCGCAGAATCCCCTAGAACTACACATCCCCCAGAATGCCCAAGAATTTAACATCCATGTAGAATTCCTGTATATCACCTAGGTGTATATCCATGGAGCCTCTATATAGGCAGTCTATACATAAATAGCATAACTGTATATCAAAAATATTAAATAAGCCCCTTTCACACATGTCTTTGTGAAAGTGTTTCCCTGCAATGTTGCGGAAGGTTTCCTGCATTGGGTCATGTGTGAATGGGAACAGCGATCGATATTCCAGGAAATATGCTCCGGCAATTTGCCTGCCCAAGGCCTCGTAACATTTAACAACAGAGTGACATCGCTGTCCGTTGTGTTGTCTGACGTAAGACACTTCCAGAGCGAGCGAACCAATCACAAGCCCCACTGAGGACGTTACCGAAATCCACGACTGCTGATCTTAACATGCAGATGCTTTTCAGGCTTTTGTTTGCAAACAAACTCCTGTTTTCTGGACAGGTTCTGAAATGAGGGAGCTCCTCTCAGTCCACAGTTCCATAAGAACCGAGCGAAGGAACCGATCCCACCACTCCGCTGAGAACATGTTCCAATCCCAGATTAGAGCAGATTTCATAACGGACAAATGCTTTTGGGTGAACCAGTAACAATATGGCTGGCATCCACAAGTGGTGCATCACTGCCATCTGCTGGACTGTCCCTCGGCAACATCGCTGTGCAATGTGTGAACAAGACGCTTAATATTCCTGAACGTGGCTGCATGCGTGAATCGTGCCGATCACCAGCGGTACCGGCAATGTTAGATCCCAGTAATTTACCGGGATCTACGTGCAAAAGGGTGGATGGGTAGTTTACACATAGTCTCCCTGCGGTAGTGCGTTGCAGGGAGGCGGTGTCGACATGCCTGAATCTGAGAGAAGGGGATCTCGAAGCTGAAGCTCTCGTTGAAGTAGGGGTTGAGGGTGTTCTGCTTGACCGAGGTCTTCTTCTTCTTCAGGCGCTTGCCGTTGTGCTGCAACACCACCTTGACAAAGGGGTCTGGGAGACAGACACACACGGAGAGAGCAGTAGAGATTAGGAGAGAGGGATATAGAAGAAGAGGGAAAAAATAGGAAGGCCAACATAAAGGAGGATACTATGGAAACTCTATGCAGGCTAAGGCGTCCATATTTCCACTTGTGTCAATTTTTGTTTTTCATTTGGTTTTTGGGAGTGTCTGGGCAGAACTAATACAAGACTATGAACATGTGTATGTTTGTGTGTGTACACACGCATGGCCACATTATAATCAATCACCTGACAATCCTCCAACATCCATTTTCTTCAGGTTTTTAGCCTCCATGATGTTGACGGTCAGTTTGCCAGCAGTAGGGACATAGCGCAGGGAGATGCAGACATCACCCAGCTTCTCTTGCTGTGACAGAGAACACATACAAACACAGACACACACACACACACACACACACACACACACACACACACACACACACACAGACACACACCAACACAGACCGACACACACACACACAAACACACACACACCAACACACACACACACACACACACACACACACACACACACACACACACCAACACACACACACACACACACACCAACACACACACACACACACACACACACACACACACACACACACACACACACACACACACACACACACACACACAGGAAATGGAAGAAAAAACACCAAACAGATTCAAAAAGAGATACTAAAAGTATGAGATTCTACCCATAGCCTCCAGGTTCAGCTGGTCAAAGTCCTCCCCAGGTTTTGAGGTAGATTCATCAATCAATATAACGACAACATACTGAATGAGAGACTTGGTTTCTAACCACATCACAAACATATAGCATAGCGAATGGCACGCGCCTCATCATCCTGGCTCTGTATTGGTCCGAACACATCAAGCCAGTGGGATCACTCACCACTTCTTTCTCACCCCCCACCAGATCCCTCCATTCGTGGAGAGGCTGGGCCAAGTCCACGCTGTTCATGGGGATCTTGATCTCTCCAATCACGTCATGTTTCCCGAAGCGGTCAAAGTCAAACACTTGCAGCACCAGGGTCTGGCCGCCCAGCTCGCTGTAGGGAATCTGAAGTAGGACAGAAGAAGAGAGACCGGAAATGATAAAACCCCCCAAAAATACACAATATGAGAAATTCACACAAATAGTTATTGATTGGCGAATACATGTGTTTAAGTATACAGTATATGTACATCTAATCCTATGTTAAACTTCATACATTTAATTCCAGATTTGGACCAGGACCAGTCAATTGCACTACCATGTCAAACTACATCCCTTCTCATCTAAAATAGGTTGTTTTAGGGTTTGGTTTTCCTTTAAAGAATGTCAGGCCAACCTTGAAGATGAAGGTTTCATTGAACACAGGGCAGAGGTTTTTGCGCTGAATCTTGGTCTCAAACTTCTTCTTCTTGTCTGGGAGCATGTAGACCTTGACATAGGGGTCAGAGGTCCCCCCGATGTCCATGGCCGGTAGATCCTGGGCTTGCAGGACGCCTACGATGAGCTACAGACAGAGAGACATTCAATCAGCCAGTTCTGAAGGTCACACCAGATTGTGTTCAGCATGAGGCTCAAATGGAAGGATTTGATGGAAGCTGAGTGTTTTTTTATGGTTATTAGGTGTTTTGCTGAGTTTTTCTCATCCACATATTATGTGATAATAATAATAATAATAATAAATCAGTCTTGTATAGCGCATTTCTAGGACCCAATGCGCTTCACAAAAAAAAAAAAAAAAAAAAAAAAAAATAGTGATGATATACATGATCAGTTCATCAGCTGCACAAACCTTTTTTCACCACAGATAAGATGCTGTTAGCAACATTTGGTTTTAGTGATGGCTGACAAAGTCATGGATTCCATGTCAGTTCTGTAGACAGTAAGCTAGTGAGTGGTGTCTCTGACCTGGTTATCGTTGAAGTTGTAGTCCAAGCTGAACTCTAGCTTGCCAAGGGCCTCTTTCTCTTCCTCCTCCTTGCCTTCCTCTCCTTCCTGCAGGAACGATCACTTGAGGAGTTAGACATCGAAGGACTACGCATGATACAGCTACAATTTCATCTCTTGGTCTCTTGTCATGAGAATTACCTGAAAGGTTACTTCAAATGTCAAATGTTACAATAGAATGTCCTCAAACAGAATTGCCCGGTTAGCGTTTATCTTTCAGCACATGGCGTCAACGCGGACATCATGAGCTCCTCGTTCTCTCTGTGTCACCTTGGCTTCTCCATCCTCGCCTTCCTGGTCCTTCTTCCGGCGTCCGCGCCCTCCCTTCTTCTCACGGACCTTCTTGGGTTTTTTGGTCTTGTTGATGCACTTCCTGTAGATGCAGAAGCCCATGCACGCCACCAGAGCCAGCACCACCACCACGATGGCTCCCACTGCCCACATGGGCACTGAGGAGAAAGGCTTATTATCTTACTGACGGTTTCTTTAACTGAGCGGTCATGGCCACATGATGAACCAGCCAACAACTTAAAAGGTTGATAGTCCGGTCGTCGTCCCCTTGTGTGTGTGCAGCTCTCTCTCCTCTATTAGAGTCAAATCATTTCAGAAGTACCATGATGCATTGCAACATCCTATGTATTTGTTTCTTTCTGGGTTTATGCTATTCTGGGCTATTGGCTAAATAAAGGATTTCTTAACAGCAGGGTCAGCATAGAAGATTCTATATCTAGATTATTATTATTATTATTATTAAAACTTCAGGGAGTTTTACTTTTTTTTAATAAAAACAAATTGGAATTGGAGAGCAGGCACCATAACCACTTATCCCATTAGCACACATATATCATCATTTTGATTTGGCTCTGGTTTTAAAAGGCATCGTCATAGATTGAAGTGTTTGTAATGAGGGTAAAGATGCTGCTAAGCCATATTCTGTAGCTTATTGAAAATAAATAAGGCAAAAAACTATATTAAATGTTTTTTGGGGGGTTTCTATTCAATTGGAGGGGCTCTTTACTGGTTCAATATGCAGGAACTTACTTCTGAGTTTATGGTCTTGAAGAGCAGGCAGGTCCAAGGGATAGAGGAGATGTATGAAAAACATGGGAGGAGTTAAAAAAATGAAATGAGAAAATTATGAAATAAAGGGTTGACAAATGGCAAAACAAAAACATCTGGTTGGGATGGCAGCAGGACAAAATGAACAATGTGTGTGTGTGTGTGTGTGTGTGTGTGTGTGTGTGTGTGTGTGTGTGCAAGTGCATGTGTGTGAGTCTGCGTTCTTACTCGGAAGGTGTGTGAGCTCATTGAAGAACTTGTTCTTCATGTTGGAGTATTGGTGGTTGGAGTGGTGTGATGGGGGCGCGGGCTCACGCCCACGTTCACGATCACGATCACGATCACGATCACGATCACGTTCACGTTCACGTTCGCGTTCGCGTTCACGTTCACGCTCTCCCTCCTCCGCCGCCCTCCGGAGCCGCGCCCCCTCCGCTCTGACCAATCGCATCGCAGCACTGCGGAAAAGAGCGACAAAATAAGTGACAAAGAAGTCTGCTCAATATTTTTTGCCAAACGATAGTGAATAGTAAATATGTGACAGTGAACTAGTTTTTAATAAAATAGAGAGATTTTGTCATTTAGTTGTCTATCCTTACATTTTGTAATGAGGAGGGCTGAGAACATGTAAGACTTGTGTAGAACTTCTTAAATAAACAAACCTCTTTGATTATTCCTAAATAGAATTCCAAGCCACAAACCTCTTTGAACAAGACAACACTAGTCCTAATCTATTGCTACAGGCTAGTGACTTAGTGACTATTTGTAAGTCACGTAAAGACATTTTTTGTCAGAAAGCTACGATTGACAGCAATCTGTTCACAACCTGTTTGACGCTTTCTGAGTTGTTGAGTGTCAGTGTGTTTCGCCGTGTACTGTGACCTTTACTTAGAGAGAGACTTAATGGATTAATGTGCCTCTCTGCCTCTCTCCCCTTCCCACGCTCTCTGTTGTCGTTTTTCTGCCATTGTAAACCCATACATACCCACGTGTTCTCCTCATATGTAGGCCTTCCTAAATAATGATCACATACACACGACATACGACATACTGTTCACTACAGCCATGTAGTAAGAGGTAGGCCTGAACCATAAGATGAATCCTAGACTTTACCTTAGCAGTTGCTTACCTTAGCAAGGTAAGCAACCTTAGCAAGGTTTGTGGAACAGTTCTAAGAGATAATTGACTGTAATGAAGCCAATGGCATGCAAGCTAAAACAACAAGTGATGTAGTGGGGCTGTGGCCCGTGTAGAACTCAGTTCTTTTGTCTCTCTACATATCAGCCTTTTACTCTCTTCACTCTTCAATCAGCGCTGCTCACAATAAACAATCACACTGGACATTATACACTCATCCCATACATCCCAGTACATTTCACTGTATAATTTGTATTTATATTTATATATCTTTTTTTATTTTATATAGATTTTCCAGAGAAATATTTTAAAATATACCTCCTTGTTTTTCTGTTTTTTTTTTTAATCTCCTTATTACTTCTACTACTACTTCTTCTGTATTTAAACTGTTCTATATTCTTGCATTCTTGCACACTGCTGTAACTATAAATGTCCCCGTTTGTAGGACAAATAAAGGATTGTCTTATATAAAACGTGTACACTCTGTAAGGGTCAGAATAAACATTTTTGTATGTAAAACCAAAAAACATTTTTCCAATTTAAAAAGTCAGGTGGCATAATTAGATTAAATATGTACAAAATATGTATAGAATATAATAGAATAACCCTCAAGGTCATGTCTGTTTCTCCCTCTTTATTCTCCCCCTCTCTTTCTAGTCTCAAAGTCTCTCTCTAAGTCTCTATGATGATAACTAAGGCTGGTTTCTCTGAAGGCTGGTTTCTCTGAAACCAGCCTTCTTCAATGACACACACACACACACACACACACACACACACACACACACACACACACACACACACACACACTCACAGTCACACCAACCTAGTGCTGTCCATTTCTCTACATAACAAGATCACTTGGCAAAGGTAATCCTCCCACCCGAAATCCCTTTCCCCAACCAATTAGAAAAGGGCTCTCCATTAAGCCCCCCCCCTCCCCCCCCCCCCACCCCCCAACACACACACACACACACACACACACACACACACACAGGGTGTCATCACTTGCCATCTATCTAAACATGTATCATGTCATACACGGTATGTGATATATTATAGTTATCATCATAGGTGTGATGAAGCTAGCTGGCTATGCTAACGTAACCTGCTTGTGTACGTAAGTAACGCAGGATTAGAGCAGTCAGAACCTATCTGCCATTGCTTCTTGGTCCTCACAAGTGGGCATGTCTGGGACAGACAGATGGACAGACAGACACATAGGCATACAGGAAGGACCTGACCAGTGGTCTCAAGCTGTTGTTGCTTAAGACACAAATGACTGGGGGAAGGTACTAGAAGGGCGTGCAGCATGCACAATGCATCAGGCGTATCTCAACTAAATAATGTATATGACATAAAATAGGCTAAAATAAATAATAATACAATAAATAAAATAAATAAATTAGATTTTGCACGTCAATTTCATGTTCAATTACAAACTATTACAACTGAGCAACATCTGCTCTAAGAAACCATGTGTATTGCTACGAAGGCCACTAGAATCCAGTTGGCACCACATGGTATGAATTAGTTAATCACAATGAATAATCAAAATCACAATACACAATATCAAGCAGCCCTATTTAGCACAAACGTTTATTGTTTGCTAATGTTAATGTATCAATATATTTCTTAATATCAGTATTCTAGTAGTACAGAGGACATGCCTCGCTCTTGCTCTGTCTCTCTCTCTCTCTCTCTCTCTCTCTCTCTCTCTCTCTCTCTCTCTCTCTCTTTCTCTCTCTCTCTCTTCCTGCACCTCTGTCATGATGATGGCTGGTCCCTCATGTTGTATAGGCAGCTTATGTCTGCAGTGAGACAGAGGAGCAGAGCCGCACAGGACACTGTTCTAGGAGAGGTGACTGATTAAATACACACACACACACACACACACACACACACACACAGACACACACACACACACACACACACACACACACACACACACACACACCCACACACACACACACACACACACACACACACACACACACACACACACACACACACACACACACACACACACACACACACACTGTGGCTGCTAGCATATGGTCAACAGTTAATGAAAAACGGCTGCACACATGACCTTGACAATGTGTGTCTCCCTACACAATACAGAGAGCTGTATGTTGTTTCTGTATTCTTTTCCAGTCTCCAGGAGGCAGCAGGGAGCAGGTAGGCAGCAGCACCCTGCTCTCCAGGTTCTCACGTCTACAGCTGTGCTGCTGACATTGGGAACTGAAGACCAAACCCTGTGGCGGGGAGTCGAGCACTCTGGATGAACTTGTATTGTGTTTTATATTCAGTTCTTTCCAGAGACTTTGGAAATTACCGAATTCAAACTTTATTCAAATATAATAATGTAACGCAATAATAAAACATACTCATATATCATTATTGATAATAATTATAGCAAATTGAAATCACAGCAGTTTAAATTCAGTATTGTTTGAGTTGAGATGACAGTCAGTTGAGATGGCAGTCATTTTAACTGGGAGCACAATGGTGGTGTGCCACCCAAGTGTCTTGGTCAGGGGTAGATGGAGGTAAGGCCCTCCAATCAGAGGCCCTACATCTACCCATCTAGGTTCAGCCCACCTGTTTGATAGGCCTGCACAGTGTATCCAATTATATCATCGTCAACATCAACATCACAATATGAACGACAGCAATGTCTATTTTGGCATGTCTGTACTTTGCAACTTTGCCACTAATTTGCAAACACGGTAATAGGGACATCTTCATCAAAATATATTATGTGTTCCACATACCAAATTGATATAAAAGATAGTAAGAGATAAACTGAATTATGAAGTAGCAAGCAAACTTCTGAAACACTTGAAATAGTTTGCATATCATAAAAAAAGATGGCAAATCACTTTCCACATAACAAATGTAATGCCAAAGCATGCCAAATTATAGCAAAAGAAAACCTCATCAACATAACTTCCTCTTTCTACCTGTTTTTTTCCGACAAAAGCTGAAGCTTAACACTGTAAGCAGTAACATCACGATGTGTCGACTTCATGTGAAACCTGCAGCCTGCCTGAGGCACAGCTGACCAGCGCCTCGTCACGTCTGCACAATACAATCACATCCTGCAGACCTGGGACACAACTCCTGTGCTGTGTGTGGTCAGTTAGCTTTTGACAGTCATCATTACAATCTACACACACACACGCACACGCACACACACACGCACACCTTCCCCCATCTCTATCCTATTGTGTAATTGTAAGTTGCATGCCATCCATCCATCCATTATCGTAACCGCTTATCCTCTACGAGGGTCGCGGGGGGGCTGGAGCCAATCCCAGCTGCAACGGGCGAGAGGCGGGGTACACCCTGGACAGGTCGCCAGCCTATCACAGGGCTAACATATAGAGACATACAACCATTCACACTCACATACACACCTATGGTCAATTTAGAGACACCAATTAACCTAATCCCCAACCAGCATGTTTTTGGTCTGTGGGAGGAAGCCGGAGTACCCGGAGAGAACCCACGCAAGCACGGGGAGAACATGCAAACTCCACACAGAAAGGTCCCGGGTCCCAGGTGGATTCGAACCCAGAACCCTCTTGCAGTGAGGCGACAGTGCTAACCACTGCACCACCGTGCCGCCAAGTTGCATGCCAGTTTAATTAAATGATATATAAGGATCTGATTTGAATCAAGAAATGATGCTTCCCAATGTAAATAAAGGGAGGTCAGAAAGGCCCGGGAGCCACTCCAGACCAAGGTAGTGGATTAAGAGGAGACGGAGAAGCTGCTTATAGCCTGTGAAGAGCTTAACTCCTGTGTGACAACACAGTAAAGCTTTGTTTCTTTCTAAGCTATGTGCTTTCAAGCAGGTGTGGTCAATTTCCTTTGCTGGGCTATGGGATGTCAGGGGGGGTAACTTGCAGGTCACCATCTCACCCACATGGTGGATGAGACGGTCTGGCGAGGTGAGGAATATCTGTAGGAAAACTGTACATAACGACATGAAGTTATCCTGTTTTGAGGTGCAGTACCTTTACTTAAGAGTGGGGTATTCTGGCAATAGATTTACAGTGAACTGTACAGTACAGTGACTACAGTATGTACTCTACTGGACCTATACAACAGAGATGGACAATCTGAGACCATTATTGACAAATTATATATATACTAAATTGTATAAATTGTATTTTGTAATTACTACACTAGTTGATCAAATACTTCCCTTTCCTCAGTCTTCTGCGGCCCGGTTAACTGAGACAGATTGGAGGTGCACAGCAGGTTGTAGGATTGTGTGAGAGCCGAAGGCTTAAGCTGCTGTAAACTGTCCAAGCTGAGGCCGGCATTCTGTTTGGTATTGCACCTCGCTACATGAAGGCCCACTATACAACCAAAACTAAACTGTTTAATCAAGAGTAGCCTAGCATATTGCTACGTTTATGTCACAAAACGTAGCAATGTTAAGACGTTGATACTAATGTATAGGGAAGTAGCCCAAGCGTCGACTACTTGTAGGCTTACAGTTGCGAAATGATCACCATCATAATAATATTCAGCAAATTAAAGCACAGCCAAGGAGGTAGCCTATGCAATTGGAGTCAAAAATGTATTATACACAATTACAATGTTTACAATTACTTACAATTACAATTACAATTACAATTACTACTGTTGGACAGGGAATATTTAAAATACACGTAAATGCATTCTGCAATGCATTCACTAAAATGTAGGAAAACTAACCGTATCGTTTCCCCTCTCTCTCTCGTCTTAAAAGTTCTGATCGCAACAGACTGACTTGTTTGATTTTATACGCAATTAACGCAACTTGATGAATCGATCTGTCCAATAAGTGATTTAAAAATAACGTTTAAAAGGAAGAATAAAACGCAACCTCAATCCTAATGTTAACTTAAATGGAGAAAAAAAAACGTAGTATACCATTTACCTTAATTTCTCTCCTTTCTATGCTGTTTGGTTGTGTTTATTCCATCTAAAGTCGACCACCAGTAGAGTGGCACTCCTCCGCACCTCGCGCTGTGCTCAGGCCGGATTAGCAGCAGGAGCGTCGCGCGAAGCCCTCCCTGTATGACCACGTGGGGGCGCCCTATGCTCTCTGATTCACAGATTCGGCCTAGAAAACAATTAAGTGATACAAGTGACTAATCATTTGTATTATAAGTGCATTATAAGCGTTATAATTGTATGATGAGGCAATGTTTTATGCCCGCTATCCTCAATGGTGGTGTAAATGCCAATTAGATTGAAATAATGTGTTGAAACTTGAGGCAGTGGTACCACAACCCTGAAAGGATTTTTCAGTTTGATTTAGGCCAACTTGAGAAACGATGTTTAAGTTCCCACTTGTCCACTAAAACAGTTGCAAGAAATGTGTGTGTGCGTGTGTTAGTCTCTTAAAAGTCTTGTACAATTTTAGTTTATAAGAAAATATCACATCTCCAATTTTTCCCTCCAAACAAATGTAAGCCGTAAATGTTAACCGTAAGCCGTTAAAACCCATGTCGATACACCTGTATGTAGCAGATCCAAAACGTGTTGGTTCAGCGAACAACCATTCCACTTGGCCTGAGGCCATTCCACTTGGCTGGTGTCTTCAACAACAGGTTTCCATTTAGTTATAGCACATTTGATCAGACAAGATGTTATTATGGTCAGAAGAAACCAAGGACACAAAACTCCAGCGCAAAGTACTTTATTCAGACTCAGTTCAGATAATGAAGGAGACCTTACAGCTCAAACAACCCACACTAGTCAATCACTTTACCATACAGTGACAACAGCAATGCCATCTTTATTTCAAGGCAGAAACGAGAGATCAACACAGAAGCGAGATGTGGATTTAAGAGTAAGATGCAAGCCCGTCATCAAGAGCCCCTCTGGGCACTTTAGCTGTCACTCTTGAGGGTGTGCTTGTCAAACAGGTATTCTGCCATCCCGTTCTGCGGTGTGTTCATGCGACGCAGGTTGGTGACGTAGTCGCCCAGCTTCTTGATGGCCTCCACCTGTTCATTCAAGTAGTGGCTCTCCAGGAAGTCAGTCATCTGAAAACAGGAAGTCAGACAGCATTACAAAGCTGTGACACAAAGCCTGCCTTTTCTGCAATTCAAACATTAAACTGTTACTTGTGCCATTTGGTGGCAAAACAAAGATTCATTTGTTGGTGGAGAGGATCTAAAAACAATAAATACTCACATGGGGATCGCTGTGCTGAGCAGAGACCTTGTGCAGGTCCAGCAGGGCCTGGTTCACAGTCTTCTCCAGCTGCAGGGCAGCTTCCATGGCCTCCAGCCCTGTGCCCCACTCATCACGGTCAGGTTTCTATTAGGGGCAAACAGGCAGCAACTTCAGTTCACTGATTTACTGGCAAAATCAGCTTAAAAAACAAACTTGCATGATTGTCTAAAATCTCTGACTGTCTGAAAGAATCAACTAGACTACTTCATTGGGAAAAATCCTTCCATTGTGCCATGTGTGGAAATAACTGCAACAACCACTTGCGGCTAGCTCAAAAATGAGCATAAACATCCCTCTTGGCTACACTGACGTATGTGTCCATTCGAGCAGCAGCCCTTCGCACCTTGATGTCCTGCAGGAAGATCCTCCCGCCTCTATTGTTCTGGAAGGCCATCAGCTTCTCGGCGTGCTCCCGTTCCTCATGGCTGTTCTCCTTGAAGAAGTGGGCAAAGCCCGGCAGCGCCACGTCGTCACGGCCGAAATAGAAAGCCTAGGGGACGCGTACAGTCAAAGAGTTAGATGAGTGGACAAAGTTGAGGGCCACCATTACTCAGCAGAATAAGCACCATGTCGGTTATTAACGTGCAGAAGTAATCATTTGACTAGGCTTTTCATAAAAGCCACACGCCGCGTCAGCCGGAGACATGACGCAGCACGTCCAAACAGTGAGTCGACAGTTTGCCATGAACACAACTGAAGCCGCTGTGGTACAATCATTTCTTTATATGACATTGAGCAAACTTTACTTTCGCTGTAAATGATTCACGTACCCCCTATACGCGTCAATTGTGTGTGTATACTGTATATGCGTGTTTGTGTTTCTTACCATAGACGAGTAGGTGTAGGAGGCATACATCTCCAGGTTAATCATCCGGTTGACGGCGGCCTCACAGTCCTGATGGTAGTTCTGACGAATCTGGGAACTCATTTTGCTGGCGTTTGTTAGTTTTCTTAACAAAAAGTACAAAAATAGAGTATGTTTCTATATAGATGTACAGTTTTAAATAAGTTGAGTTCGACGACTAAAGTGACTCGAAATCGAAGTTAAAGCGGGATGAAAGTAGAAGTTCCGTTCAAGCACTGTTGAAGCAAAAACTCCTGAGATCTCTTCCCTCCGGTGTGACTTCAAATGCGAGGATTCTCTCTATTTATATGCTCGAGTTGACACACGCACGCCCACACGCACACACACTCACACACACACTGTGTGTGCCACTGACTTCATGACCAACCAGGTCACGAGTTGAGCCGGAAATGGGCGGGCTGTATAAGAGGAATGGCGAAATCATCGTATCACGAGGTTATATAATATGGGTCAAATATATTTGAATAATGTTCCAAGTAGCCTATTTTATAAATACAATTATATTGTTTATATAAATCGCTAGAGTGTAATATGCTATTTAACAGACTAGTTGATGGGTTGTTTTAAGTTGAAGCCCTATAACCAACATACATAGGCCTACAGTCTACAGTCATACATATAACAACTATAAACGTGTTGAATGTGGAAAAAACCTATCCCAGGGAGAGATGATATAAGATGGATAGGTTGTAGATATTAAGCCTAATTAACAATATCCTCCAATCATAGCCACCTATTTCTAATGCCTACCATGGAACATTCCTCTACTTGATACAACGGTGTTGACGGCACATCACAGTATCAGATGGTGACATTCTGTTATATGGTTTTACAACTAAAGACCAGTGTTGCAAAATGATGCAATGGCTGAAAATGCCTACCATCCTAAATTGGCTTGCCTCTCTTGCATCATCAGGTGGAACAAATACAGTTGCGAAAATACGCTGTGGTTAGTTCTTTAGTTTAACAACGTATGATACAGTGCCAAATCACATGGCTAGTATTACTTGTATGTAGGCTACATAAAACATTGGTAAAATACAAAATGTCCTCATACAAGCTAACAACCAACAACTGGTTTCTTCGCTCACAAGCAGGTTCATGGGTGTCAACGTACTAATTAACAGTTGAGATGGACACAGCATTTGGCTGATGTGTCTGCTATAAAATAAAAAGACTAGTAAAAATATGTCAGGTTGTGTTCTTGTTTAATGTTACCAAAGGTCCTCTCCGTGTGAACGACACAGGTGATGACTGTAGAGTATCATGCATCTTTTTATAATCCTCCATAAAAGAACAACAGAACAAGAACAACAGCCAAGTGAGACAAGTCAAAAAGGGACAGTAAACATTGGCCTAACTGACGCCATTTCAGTTCCTGAATGTGTACCTGTTGTACATGCACTTTCTATTCCCGTTTTTTTAAAATCACAAGTATGGTGAGGCTTTTTTCACAACGTTACTGAGAATAACCTCCAGTTGTCATGTGTTTAAGTGTTACGCCAAGTCATGGTCTGCTGAAGGTTTTGCTTTGTCATGGCTGTGACTCAGCACTTTTGCCGGGCAAAGGCAGTCCTGTTGGATCTTGTCAGTGTGCGAGAGAGCGAGAGAAAGAGAGAGGACAGGCAAACAGGAGGTAAAAAGTAAAACAGGAAGGGGTATCTGTTTATTAGTGCGCAGTTCAAAATCTTAAAAGTAAAAATCTTAAAAAGTACAAATCTTAAAAAGTAAAGGCAACAAGAGCAATTATATTTTTTTAATCAGCTTTTTTAATAGCCCTTAGATGAACGTGATGAAGCACATTTGACAACATATTTGTTTTTGGTAACGAACAACAATTTATAAAAGGCATAGCTTTCACAAGTTGTAGAACACGCACTTAGCATGTTCTAGGTTATTCTATATTCTATGTTATTGCCGTTAAACTAAGAATGTAGTTCTCTGGCTAAAGATTGCAGTAGCACATTATTCAGTGCCAAGAATCAGTTAGGAAGAAAGAAACCACTGCTGACATAAACTAAACCACACAGCGTTAATGGCTGTGACATACAGATTTAGAGCTGAGCCATGTTTTTCTCAACAGAAGGAATAGGAAATAAAGTCGGCTTCATACTTCCTCATTTCTGCATCGCACCACGACGGTACGGCCAACAAGTGCTACCAAGGCGAGTTCTTTCATTTGGAAAAGCACACAGCAGAGGAAATGCTCTGCCAAACAAACACAAGGGCTGCTTGAATACAAGAGAGGAGGTAGTGGTGGTGGTGGTGGGGGTGCGGCCCCTTTGTGGTGTTGGCGGTGGTGCTGGCAGGGGTCCAGCCGAGGTGGTGGTGGTGGTGTTGGTGGTGATGGTGGCGGTGCTGATGTTGGTGGAGGGAGAGCCTAGGCGGTGGGGATCCAAACGCTCTTCCACTGGATGGCGTTGTGCCACGTCTCCTCCAGGAGGGAGGCGCTGGGTGGGGCCCAGCAGGTCTGGTCCCCCCCGGGCCCCTGGCTGTGCAGCCACAGGGTTTTGAAGGGGCCGGTGCAGGTGTGCTGCAGGTACTGGCAGCCCTATGGAACCGAGCGCAGAGAATTCAGCATGGGAAAACAAAGGAAGTCTTGGTTTTGAAAATGTGTACGTTTTTGATGACAATGAAGACATTTGAGACGGAGAAAAGGTGAACGGGTCAGCAGTGGCCGTTAGCCAATGGTAGTCTGTGACTTGTTGAATAGAAAAACATTGAAAATCTTCAAATTCAATATGTGGGAATAAGTGTAGCGTTCTATTAACAAAGTAGCAGGAAAGTGAATCGATCACGAACCATAAGGTTGCGACGTAAAACCTACCCTCATGCCCTGGTATGTTGTACATCTTGGCACTTTATAATCGCTCTTTGTAACTTGGCACTTAGCCAGACATGTTGTATACTAGAAATGGTTAACCTAGCAATTGAAATGCTTGAAACTTGTTCTGGTAACTTTCGTACTGTATTAGCAGCAATTAAATGTTTCACCTTCTTATGACAAATGTACTCTTTGTAAGTCGCTTTGGATAAAAGCGTCTGCTAAATGCCCTAAATGTAAATGTTGTACTCAATATTTGTACTCAAACAAGGTTTGTTTGTACCTCAGGACTACCCCAGTACCAGATGGCCTTAATGACATTGTGATTGGCCAACGCAACGGTCAGCTGATCTCTGGCCCCGGAAATGATGTTGACCAAGCCTGCTGGTAAGTCTGAGGCCTGCAGCACCTGAGGAGTACAGGTTTTTATATATAGATGGAGAGAGGCAGAGAGAAGGGAACATAAGTTAAACCAGGAAAACAACAACGCTTTGAATGACCAACATATTTGATTATGATGGTGCATCATAGGCGCACCGTAGGCTCCGTCCATATTACTGCCCAGAGTTTTCTTACAGAGAGAGACTTGCAGATTATGTACATTTTGGCATGGACAGACTGATCCCCACCAGGACTGGTTTCGCTTGAGAACCGTCACTGATTACAGGTGTGTGATGGTCGGTGGAGTGTGGAGTGGTGTGAACAAAATCCCCTGCAACTCAACATCACAAGACTAAGGACTTGTTGGTAGATTTCAGGAAGCAAAGGATTTGAGGGATTTAAGGAAGTGTCCATACCCAGTCAGCATCAGGGGACCAGACGTGGACATTGCTGAAGGACACAACAGACAATACGGTGGGCTGGGATAAACACAGGCTGTGTTTCATAAATATGGGATAACGCCTGTATTTTCTCAGGAGACTCAGATCTTTCAACATCTGCAGAACCAGCCTCATCACCGCTACTCTGTAGTGTGCTGGGGCAGCAGTGTGAAGGCAGCCAATTCAATAGACTCAATAGGCTCATCAGGAAAGCAGGTTCTGTCCTGGGAGTGGAACTGGGAGTCTTTGGTGGAGGTGTCAGAGAGGAGGACGCTGAGGTAGCTGCTCAGTATTATGGACATGCCTCTCTTATCCTGCACACCACAATAGAGTCATATCAGAGCACCTTCAGCCGCAGACTCAGACCACGAGGGCTCCACAGAACACCACAGGAGATCTTTCCTACCAGTGGCCATCAAACTGTATAACCCCCCCTTCTGCAAGAGGAAGAGCTGATGCATTGGACAACAGTATCCACCATGTGCAATATTACTTTTCCATTTTACTTCATTTTAGTTAACTGATTTGACTCTACTTTTGTTATTATATTATGCACTGCTATCAGCATTTACTTCTCTTCTTATATACTTTACTTGTGTTACTCTATTGTTTTTAGTTTCATGTTGTTATGTATGTCATGTTATGTATACCTGGACGAAAGTCAAGGCCGGGACTGGATACTGCTCACTGGGCACCATAACAACAGCGTTGCCCATGGCGATGGCCGCCCCGAGCAGCGTCACCAGGGAGAGGAGGGGCTTGTTGTCAGGGAGGATGACCCCAACCACCCCCAGAGCTTGAGGCAGGGAGAGGGCAGAGCCAGCCTGGGGCACAGCCTGAAGGAGAATATCAACAACAACGTGTATATTACATCATTAAAAAAACAATGATTTGGTCAGACATCAACACAAAGACTTAGAGTCTTACTGGAGCGCTGCCCTGGGCCTGGGTGCACCACGCTGCCCAATCAGTGAGCCTGCCCACACTGAGCTCCACCTCCTGCTCTGCTTCGTCTAATGAGAGGCCGGTCTGGGCGCTGATGGACGCGGCCATTTCCTGCCTCTTGGCCTCCAGCCCCTTGGCCAGGGAGTAGAGCGACTGAGCGCGGGCAGAAGGCCCTTTCTTCATCCAGCTGTAGGACAGGTGAGGAGAGGAGCAGCTTGTTATCATGACGTGTCACACACATTCTAGGGAATAAAGGGAGGAACGTATAGCTGACGAGTACAAACAGATACTGGGTTTCCATACCCTCAATTTCCTGAACATGCATCAAGATATGCAAACATACTGTGTGTGTGTATAGTGTATATATATATATATGGGGTGGGATCGGAGGGTCCCAATCATACCAGCTGGCTACAGCTAGCTCCTCTTCACGTACTAGGACACTCAGAAGCACGCAATATTATCCCGGTTCAAATATAATAATAAAGTTGATCTTATCTTAATACAAACTAGGCCACAGGCTGTTCAACAACAGAGAGTCAGAGAGTCAAATTCCCATTGCGTGGTGACAGAATAAGATAAAAGAAGTTTTTTTTTTTTTGCTGCTGACAAGTGCTAAACAAAGCGAGCTAATGTCGTTATATGGGGCACGGTGCGAATTGCGTATTCACCATGTGATGCAGTCTCGTCAAATCCAAAGGGTTTTAGCACGTCCACATTGTGATACTAAAGACTGGTTTAGCTGTAATTGTGCCACACAACACTGATGCAGTTCTCACATCCAGTTCCTGCCAGTTGTGCTCAAGTTGATTCACAAACTGTTCACATATTGGATGTCTAAAGTGATTTATGCATGTCAAACCAACCGTCCCAATGTAATCCTTTGGGATAATGGCAATGTCTCATCAATGTATGTATAGTATGCATATACCTTTCCATAATGGGTCCCTACAGGAGCCAGACAGTGGCAACAACAACGACTTCTAGAGAACGCTTATCAATGGGACGTTGTTGCCCCAAAGGATTACATTGCATGGCAGACCACAGAGTAAGGCTGCCAAAGTCCAGCATAAGTCCCTTAGTCATTGTCCCAAAATGACCGGAAAATAGTGTCCAGATTGAAAAATCCCTAAATTATCCTTTAAACGTGTATACATTACTATTAGGGTAAGTTTCATATATATATATATATTTATAAATATATAGTATATGTGTTGTTGTTGTTGTTGTTGTAATGGTGTGACTGTTTACGAGCTCATTGGTTGGACATCAGCAGTACCTTTGGCTTGTTGGTCAAAGTGTGTGTTGTGAAATGGCCAAAGTCTTTACTCCATGTCTGCCAGCTGTCTGGGCTTCTGTCCACTGTGTAGAACCTGTGTTTACAGGTGCTAATAAGAGTTGGGCAATTGTCTATTGCCTTGTGCAGTAAAACAACTTGATCCTCAGTGTAGACAGAGCGGCGGTCAGTGTGAAACACGTGTTTATGGCGTGGGTCACATCTGATGACTCCTTCATTTGACAACTAAAAAATACTTTGTGCTGTAATATGCAAGTTGGGCCATTTCTTGTGTTCAGAGGCCGAAATCCTCAACAAAAAAAAAAACACTCGCTGGATCTGTGTGTGTGTGTGTCTGAGAGAGAGAGAGAGAATGAGTGTTTACGTATGCGAGTCTCACCCAGGCTGTACTTTGCTGGCGGCCTCTACGGCGTTTCTCACATCCTTCCTGCCGCCGTCTGGGCAGTAGGCGAGCACGCTGGCGCCACCTGGTGCCTGCACCGCAACACTGCCACCAGACTCTGACTTGCACGACTTGCCTCCAACAAACTGCTGGTAGAACTTGGGGGTGCTAAGGGGTGGGGGGGATATGAGTGAATCAGTGAGTGCGTGAGTGAGTGAGTGAGAGAGAGAGGGGGGATCAAGGCAGAAACAAAACAATATGAATTCAGCAGAGTATTTAAAAACTGAGGCGACTGAGGAGATCTGTACAGTGAAAGAAGCACACACACACACACACACACACACACACACACCTAGCCGTGGGAACGATAGCGGGCGATGTAGCCGATCCAAACTTGTTGTAGTCCAGGGAGGCGGGGGAGGAGCGGGGAAGGGGTGGGGAGGACGAGGATTGAAGGAATTGGTACAGACCCTGGAGGAGGAGGAGGTCAGAGGAAAAGGACGATGTGAAATTACATGAAGAGCACATTTCATTTTCGTAATACAGCACATTTTCAAATAGAATAGGTCATTTGTGTGCGAGGGTTAAGAGTAGCCTCACAAATCAGACTGTAGCTGAATAAGTCTGACGGCAGACAAGCTAAACTCTTGGTGAACAGGGTGTTCCACTTTATTTCACTTCATATGTTTTATACATGTTTTTCAACCAATCATGTTGGGCAAGGATCTGTAATAGTGCAATTGCCTATTAACAGTGAACACAAACTATAAAAGAGGGTCTGTAAAGGCTTCAAAACAACTGTATAGACTTTAGAGATACACTTTATATTATTTTACACTTTATATTATTATTATCATTATCATTATTATCCACCTCTGAAATCTTCATCCACTCTCCAAATGAGTTTCTATTCAGTCTATGTTCAGTATAGGTTCAGAATATGTTGGTTATGAAACAGGAAATATGAACTGTTCTGCTCTGCTGAAACCAAATCTCTGAGGTGATCTGAGGATGGTGTTCCTCCCATCCCCGCCTCACCTCCTGCCCTCCGTCCGTACAGGTACCGCTGTCCTTCTGTCCACTAGTAGGCAGCGAGGGGTCACAGACAGAGTGGGAGTTGACCCACACCGAGCCCACAGACAGGCTGAGGGTAGGACGGAGATGGAGAGAGACAGATAAAAACACAAACAGAGAGAGACAGGTCAAGACACAGACAGAGAGACAGAAACAGAGACAAAAACAGAGAAAGAGAGGACTCTTTTCTATGTTTGATCAGTACTGGAAACACATCTTGTCTATCTTGTTGTTATTCTGCTTTTGACTTGCATCATTTCCATGTCCGTAATTTGCGACCCAAACACTTGAATTTGTCTCACAGGATCAACACAACGACAGCACAGTGACGTGCAAGACTCATCTTATCTTGCAACATGCAGTACCTCCGACAGACAGACACTAAGGGATGAACAAAGTGCACGAGGACAGGCTGAAAGTGTGAGAGTGTGTGTGAGCACCTCTTGGCAGCCTCCAGAGCCAGGGTGAGGTCCTCTGTCCAGATGGAGGCTGCGTGGCCATGAGGACTGTGGTTCCCTGGGAAGAGGAGGACAACCCACAACAGAACATTCAAGACATTCTTGTCCCGCCCACTATCAAAATGTGAGAAATGATTTCTGCCTCACTACTAGGAGACTTTTTTCTCCGGGCTAAAGTGTTGTTCAGGCTTCTGTTCTCTCCACTGTCTACTAGAAGATTTGAGGGGGTTTAGCCAGGACACTTGTCTGGTAACCAAAAACTGCCAGTAAGATACTAAAACCATCCAACATCCATAGCACTACTCTTAGTGCTACATCACACTGAATCTAAAATTAGTTGTTTTACAGTTTGGTTTTTCTTAAAATGTAAATCTATTTCAGGGAGATTTAGAGAGACGCACACAAGCGGTGTGTATAATTTTAGTGGCACTAGAGAAGTATGTTGGCCAGTAGGCCACTGTAGCTGTTTGAATGGGCGAGGTTGCACAACTACAAAGAATGTAGTAGCTAGATGCTACTAAATTCTACTCACTGGGCGTTTAAGCTCTCTATGTTGAGCTCTCCTCAAAATACTAAACAGTCCCTTGAATGTATTCTTTATTGAGGCGTTACCCAGCGCCACGCCCTCAGTGTCGCTCCTGAAGGACATGAGGGGCAGCAGGGGCCAGGGCGGGGGGCTGGCCACGCAGGGCGAGGAGGGGGCCACGCCACACAGCACGGTGGGCGGGTACTGGAGCCCTGTGGGGGGGGGCCCGCACGCCTGGATCAGCTACACAGGAGCACACACACACACACACACACACACAGGGTCAACACCGGGACACATTCACAGTCATTGACCGCTGTACCATGGAAAAGGGGTTCCCAAACCCTTTTTTCATGGTACAGCGGGCAATGACTGTAAAGGGTTCCCAAACCCGTTTTCCGTGCATTTCTGATGCCTTCTTTCGGCCTGCAGATGTTTTTTTTAAATAAGGCATTGCTACTTAGGCTTAGCTATAACTATGATGGTAATTATGCATTTTATCCGTATAAATGCCTTACCAATAACATTGACTTAATAACAAATTATAGAAACAAACATGTAATCATAAATGTGTCTGACCCCCTGCAGTAACTTAGCAGACCACTTGGTGGCATCCCTTAATGTCATGACACAGCAGCATTATAGTAGGGCTGCTCAATGTCAAACATGTGAAGGGTTAAAATCCAGTTGATATGCATTATGGTATTGACAGTGTGACAGCTGACCGTGGCCCCCTGCTGCTGGGCGCCCTGCACCACGGCCTCCACCAGGGCGCGGTCGGCCTCGCTGGGCAGCGCCACGCACTTCAGCCCCGCCATGCGCAGCCTGAGGCGGGCCACCACGCTGTCCATCACGCTCTCCTGCACGCACAGCAGCCACTGCAGCTGGGAGCACAGAGATACTGGTGAAGACACAGTTGCTTCTCTGGGACCAAGAAATGAAGACTGCAATAACAATAAAAGTCAATGCTTTAGGTTCTCTGCACTGGCCGCCTGTCACTTTGAGGAATGCTTTCATAACGTTTTGGGGCCAAATGTGGCTAAGCCAGGGTTCTATGATAACATCCATCTCCAAGTACCGACATGTATTTTGTGTCTGGTATACAACTCAAATGGCACCAGGGCTGATTTCATGCCACTGCAGGAGCAGAGCAGAGGAAGACAAACCTTCATCTAGGCTGATCTTGGAACAATTCATACACAATTCATTCATGAAATGTGGATGAATATTCTTTCGATTCAAAAAGTTTGTAGAAATGATATGTACATGTTATTTACACACCAAATCAAACTGTAGTTCAAGTCCAACCCATATTCAAATCGTGACCTAGTACGGTAGTAGTAGGCATACAGTGCAACAGTACAAAAAGTCGTTCATATCACATGAAACACATGCAGGTCATTCACAAGATAAATACATAAACAGCACAATCTCAGATTTTCTTGTAGTGAAATGCTTTCTTATGCACTCATCCAGAAAAACCATCAATAAATCACTGACACTGGCAGTGACAGCCACTGACTCTTGCAGTGTCAGTGACTGACTCCTGCAGTGACAGTCAATGACTCTTGCAGTGGTGGTGCTGGGCGTGCTAACGTGTTTTGGGTGTGAACCATGTTTTAGTCCCGCTCCGCCACGTGTTCCTACCTCCTTCCTCCTCCCGAAGGCCGCCTCGATGGCTCCGTCCACCGCGCTGTCGATGTCGGCCGACTGGAACACGATGAAGGGGCAGGCGGCGCCCACGCCGGGCGAGATGGAGACGGCCACGCCCATACCGGCCGTGGCCTGACACAGCGCCACGCCGTCCTGCGAGAACCCCGGCAGAGACCCTCGGGGACGTCAGAGACCCCCTGAAGACACTCCATCCTTTAAACGGGCTGAGGCAGCCCCCACATGTCTTTTCTTCAGCTGAAACCCTTCTGTTTCAGTCTGCTCACAAAACAGTTTTTTCAACAAAAATTGTTAACTTGTAAACCAGGGAAATGGTTACATTCAAAAAGTCTGGTCGTTTTCAACCGGCTTTAGCTAGTGGGATTTTACCTAAAACAGGGGTTGACTTACCCTTATATATCAAACAAATGATGTATATTTTTTGTTATAACAGTTAACAATATAGTTATAACAGTTATAACAATCATTATAAATCATATCTTGGCCATTGAATTAAATATTCAAAAAGATTTGACATACTGTATTCATGGCCAGTGACAAAAATGGATGCCAGAATTTTGCCAGTGGTCTGTGCCATGCACGCGCACATGTGCGCGCACACACACACGCACGCACGCACGCACGCACGCACACACACACACACACACACACACACACACACACACACACACACACACACACACACACACACACACACACACACACACACACACACACACACACACACACACACACACACACACACACACACACACACACACACACACACACACACACACGCACGCACACCTGCTTGTTGCCGCTGTAAGTCACAGAGCTGATGGTGGGGTTGCGAGCCACAGTGACCCCCAGAGACACAGAGCTCCCAGTCACAACATTCAGGACCCCGGCAGGAAGTCCCGCCTCTGTAAAAAGCTGGGCCAATAGGAGAGCCGAAGGGGTGGTGCTCAGGCCAGGCACCACAATCACAGAGTTTCCTGTAAAGCAGCAGAGGTTGTTTGTGTACAGGACAGAAACATCAAATGAAATATTCTATTTACATTGTGCATCGATATTCAACTTGGTCGCATTAATGCTTATGTTCATATGCTAGGTCTGAATATTAAAGTCATTGCTTTGTTCATATTGATTTATATATACAGTAGGCATCACAAAAGATTAAATTAATAATCTGATAATTGTCTGCAAATAATAATTGCAATTCTATTTTTGTCATAATTGTGCAGCCGCAACACATGCCACAGTTAAAGGTGTACTTTGATCATCACTGGGGACACCACAAGATATGGACGTGCCTATTTTATTTATGGGTCACTTATTCTCTTATAAATTGTCTACACTTTCCTATCTACTGTCTCATGGGATGACTATAGCCTTATCTTATCATTACTGAGTCCATCTGAAATGGTCTTAAAAGTAAAAGTGAGTGGTTGCAAACGGCCTGTGTCTAGCTGGGAATGTATGTTTGCTTGTAAGAAAAAGTGTGTTAATGACGCCATTTTCTTTGGCATGTGTCTGCTGTTGAGTGTGTGCAGCCGTTACCCATTGCCAGCGCTGGCAGGACTTTGAGCATCAGGGAATAGAGCGGGCAGTCATCCGAGACCACCACCTCCACCACACCTAGACCACACACACAGGAGCCGTCAGCACAACACACAGCCCAGAGCCCGGGCTTGTGCACCACAACCAGCACCGTGCACGCACACTACAAACACACAACACGTGCAGTGATTTGCTGAGAGCAGACATACAAAAGCGGAAGACAAGACGAATGCCTCTTCCTCTTTCAGATACCGATCGCCGCCATCATTCTCACAGAATCAAGCTCTCAGCACCGACACAAACAGCCACTCTCTGTCCGCCCCTCACCGCGCGGGCTCCAGTGGGGCAGCCGGGAGTCGCGGAGCTGGGCCCAGCTGGAGTAGTACTGGGCCAGCCGCACCAGGGAGGCTGGGGAGCAGGAGGCCTGGGACACGTCGCCCACCTCCGTCACACACTGGCCGTGCTGAGCCAGGGCGCCCGCCCATCTGGGACACACAGACCAAGTTGGTTAAGGTTACATTTACCCACACGTGATACACACAGCAAATGTTGAACTGCTGAAGTATCACATTTTTTGTTCAGATTGTAACACTCTTGGCATGAAATGGACATGAAATTGTGGGTTCCAAGGGAATGATGTCACCCCTGCCCTCGCAGTTAGCACACGGCATCTGGGGATTTGGGGTTTTTGTTTACCACAGTCAATCAAATCTAGATGGTTGCAAATTCTGTAATATACATGGTCTGGCTGCAATTCATAGCCAGATGTCACACATTAGAATACTTTCAGACTGGAGGGAGCTTTTTACAAATCTTAAGAGGCGGCAGTAGCTCAGTGGGTAGAGCGGGTGGACAGAGCGGGTCGTCCACTAACCGTAGGGTCGGCGGTTCCATCCCCTTGATCCCCAACTCCTCCAACTGTCCACATGTCGAACCCCACAAATGTACCGACTCTCGCTTTGGACAAAAGTGTCTGCTAAAGGCCCCTTTACCCTTTTAAGAGTGTGTGGTTGCGTGTGTAGTCGTTTCCTCCAACCATTGTAGTTCTTAGAATGCAGTTTTGAGGGACGTTTTTAGCGCCTCCTTAGTAGTAGATACCGCGAGTGACGCAGTGAAGTGTATGTCTGATTGGTCGAACGCACAAGCCAAATTGTTCTTTCAATTGCATTGTTTTTTTTTAAAAATATAATTTGAACATCATCAACATGAAACCCACAACACAACTCAAACACACAGCTCAGATGACCGTGTCCTGTGGATGAAGTTGTGTCACACAACACTACAGAGAAACAAGGTTGCTGTAGTAACCCTCAGACGTCTCCTCAGCACTCTCATTGGTGGTCTGAATACAAAACAGAAATAATCCCTTCAAAGTATGTACTGTAGTTCTTGGGGGAACTCCCCACTCACTCCTCTCACCGAGTCCCCAAAACTGCTGGCTCCAAAAGCACATACTGACATTGCACAAAATGCCCTGCAATTATGGTGATGGCTCCAGGCCCTAGAGCCAGAGGAATGGTGTGTTTACTTTAGCAGCACTTTGGCCCTCTGGGGGCAGGACAGAGCGCTCCAGTACTGGAAGCCACTGGCTGAGGAGCCCACAGCCTGGGAGACGTCCTCCTCCGCAGCACACAGCACACTGCACACAGAGTCCCCTACACACACCAACAACACAGCATGCTTAGTAGTCTGTGCAAATAAAGGAAATATACAACAGAGTCCCCTACACACACCAACAACACAGCATGCTTAGTACAGTCTGTGCAGATAAAGGAAATATATAGAAATAATAGACATATCTTTAGATGACAAGTATACTATATAAACTTCTAAAAGATGTAAACTTTTAGATTGCAGCAACAATAGGAGTTATGTTTGTTGTATTCAACGTTCTTGTTCTCTGCTTAGCAACTTCACACATGTAGCACTGTAGCTTGCAACAAGTGAGAGGTTTGCACAGTTAACAGCATGTTCTCAGTGTTCTGCATTGTTGGCCTGCTGGCTGATATCACTAATGATCTGTTCTGCAATGTAGGGTTGTACCTCTCATTACTCAAGCTAACGAGAGGTTCTCTCCAAGCGCTACAAGGTTTTACACAATTGATCCCAACTGATCCTCACCTCTGGCGTCCGTCAGGGTGCGTGTCTGTCTGCCAGCAGGGAGCAGGAACTGGCCGTTGATGAACAGTCCGAGGGCACGGGAGTGGCTCTCTAGCCAGGCCTGTGTTGGAGCAGGAGCAGGGAGGACACTGAACAACCAGGATGGGACAAGTGTCTTCAGCTCAGAGGAGGAGCACGAAGGAGGAGGAGGGAGCACGAAGCTGCATCCTTGTTCTCAGACAGTGTGTCAGACTGCCCTGCAGTAGTGATCATGTTTTAAAAATAAATCATGGGAAGCATACAATCACTCAAATATTAATAATAATAATAACACAATCCCTGATGAAATATTAAGTGATCAAATAATAATCATATTAAAGAGCCCCATGACTGAAAGATGCATCAGATCTAGATGAAGATACATCAATTATACATATATATATATACTATATATATACACATATACACGTGGGCGATAATATATGATCATGTGATGCACTGCAATACTATGCACAATATTCATGGTGCCAGAGGAACACACGCCATAGCCATAACTTCTGACTATGTCATCTATTTCTTGTTACATGTTTACAGCATTTAATGTAGTTTGATGTCTCACGTCATTATTTTGACATCAGATACTTACACAGACTGCAGCGCTGCTGCTTCAGCTCACCCCACCATAACTCTAGAAGGTCCAGCGCTGATGGCTGAGTATTAGCTTCACTGTTTCACATGAACCTGACTTCTGTTGCGTTGCTCTTGGGATACTTTCCTAGCATCATCTAGTGGCTGCAGGAAGAGAGGAAGTGCCACCCCCTCTCAGTGATCAACACGACGCGGTGTAACGATGTGCACACAGACTTCCATCACGTGGCTTGACAGACATACAACAACCAACCATTTTAAAACCATGCTATGGTTAACTGAAGATGATTAACTAGCAGCAATGACTCCCAGCCAAGGGCTCTGGCTGTACCACGTGGGCCCTCGGGGCCCCAGAGGGGCCGACACGAGGGTTCCCATTCGTCCCAAACACAGGCCTTCCTTCCAGAAGCACTGCAAGCACTTCAGACAGAACTCCATCTGAAACGAGTCAGACGCTGCCACGGGTGCCTCGTGGCAGACCTGACCCATCACACTACAACCACCAGAAGGAGACAGGGTGCCTTTGTGCAGTAAACATACTGCTGTACGTACTGCTGGCTATTCAAGACAGGAATAGCCCATCAGGAAATTAATGTCCCAGGTGACCTCAACTGCTCTCTCTCTCTCTCAAACACATGGAGAAGCTGGATCCAGAGGCAGAGACAAACCAACGCAAAGCATTGTTGTATACATATGTTACATTTCAATTAAAGGTGTATGTTAACAAATCGACTCAAGTTTACACAAGAAAGTATTAAATATGAACAAGCCTGTTATAGATAGGTAGATAGACACTTTATTCATCCCGGGGGAAATTTTAGACATCCAGTAGCTTATACACACAAACATACCACTGACAGAATTATAAAAGTAAAAAGAATGTGAAGTGATTACAAGGCCTGATAGGGACTGACCCTGTGGAACATGATGTGATATGCCTAAATAGAATAATTACTTAATTACATTTATATAGAGCTTTTTTGCCAGGCACTCAAAGTTCTTAACATAGTGAGTGTGAGTGTGTATGTGGAAGGGGGAGATCACACATCATCCAGTATGTGTGTAGCATATGTATAAGGAGTGCAACAAATCAAATTAGAGACCAGCCGAAGATAAGGCAGCCATGTTGACAGAATGTTGACAGCATGTTGACAGAATTTGTCCACACTCCTACTCTTGTGATGAGTGCCACGGGATCTTTAGTGACTACAGAGAGTCAGGACCTTGGTTTAACATCGCATACGAAAGATGGTGCTTTCTCTTCCACTGGACAGAGTCTCAGCCTCAGCAGAGTCCCAGCCTCTGTCCTGGGGCAATGGGGATATTACATAGGCCAGAGGGATAAGTACCCCATACTGGCCCTACAACACTTCTACCAGGACCATAGCATTCTAGCATGGACCAGAACAGCCATGCTTACTTCAGAATACTCCAGAAGTGCTGGGCTGAATGTTTCAGTGCTGAATCATTGAACCTGTGGGGCTAGGGATTGGGACTATATCCCCTTTCTTTTTTTTAATGATGAACCTTAGTTGTAACAAAATGGAGGAAAATAGTTAAACATTGTGATCATTTCATTATATCCTACAATATGTTATTCAGCTTACAAAGAACATTATGACTATTGTTCTATGTAAGCTGACTGATTATGACTGATGAGGGTTGTGTTTGCACAGGGGCCAAACAGTATGTAGAGTGGTCGAACTATTGACATACATGCGGAACATTTTTGTCGGCTGTTTTTCTTTTCTTTAAATATTCCTCTTCCAAATCGAGTGTATCGTTTTTTGTGGATCATTCATATACGTCAGCTCATGTCACACCTTTAACGTGTTTAAAAATGACTAATTCGTCAGGAAAATAATTTGAAAAACGATCGATCAGAAAACGTTTTTGAAAATATTTGGTTGGCATCCAAGTGAACTTTGCATGAGACTACAAGAGTACAAGCCGCACTGGACTTCAACCGAAACACATAAGAATGGGCACCGACAGTCAGTCACGTGTTTACCTTGTGAGTTAAAGTCTACTAACTGACTTCACATGTCCACCACGTCCATGAATCTCAACGTGTATTCTGGATGACATAAAATGTGAGAATAACATTCCTTCAAACATAAATCGAATGAAAATACGTCCCATGAACATAAACAACATTTTAACCAAACTTCCATGTTATTGTCCAGTAAAATACAAAGAGTACTACTCAACCTGTGCAGTGGCGGCGCTGGAACTAGTCGGCCCGTACTCCATGCTTTGAAAGATATCGTGAACTGTCTTGGAGGTGCTACCAGCCATAATAATGTTGCAAAGCAGATGTTCAACTGTCATGCAGTGACAACAAGACAGAGACACGTTGGGAAATGCCCGTGATCTGAAGTTCAAGTGCAATGTGCTGATAACTACAGGAAATTATTTTATCTTTGCTAGCTAAACTAGATGTTAAGTTGTCTCATGCAAGAAATAGCGAACCGAGGCCTAAGTATTCCTCACGAACTTGTTCTGGCCAGGTCTTCACTGTAGTTCACATGCTACTCCCTAGTGCTGCTAGCTGTCAGTAGCTCCTGTGGTCGCGCCTGGTTTCCACACGGCTGCATTTTACCGCTGGACACACACAACTTGTGCGCATGCGCTCTGTACCGAAACCAAGTGCGGAGAATTTGTTGCTCTTTTTCCAACACGGGTTAGATCATGTTTTAAGTCCTAAGGTTAGCACAGTGATTAACCATTAGTTGGGGTAAAGTTGCATACATCGGATTTAAAGGATCTTCCAAACGCATTACACCACGTAATTAAAAATGCCCAGGAGAAAGGTAAGGCAAACGATTATTTGAGGCCACATGAAAATACGAACTGTGCAGACCCAAAAACATAACGTCAGAGGCGATCAATGTTCAGAGAGAAGGGCGCTCGCTGGAGGAAATGTGCAAATATTTAAGATACCAGTACACCATTATATCACGTTGTAATAAGAATACATTGAAATTGGTAGTGTATACCTAGACCTGACACAAGACTCTTAACGTTTGGTATTTGAGTGCTGTCCTAACCAGCACAACTCCTACGGATCATGAGACGTGTTGTCATGGCTGTATCGACCACCAGACAGCAGCCAGTGAGTTATTGTTAAACGAAGTGAGTCAGCAAACCATAACCTTGCTTAATGTGTATGTAGCAACGCTGCACACGTTTGAAGCACTAACGTAAGTGGGACGTTGGCTAGCTGGTCTTTCTGTGGAGGAACTAGGTATAGACCACATATCTACCCAAAAAATGCCTGCGTGTAACACAAATAGGCCTATTACATGCATGCATGAAATAAACCGTTGTTGTTGTTTTGTCAAGAAGCACAAATACCAAAACACCCTTCTGATTGGATAGCGCGAAAATTAGCTGTGAGCCAATTGGCTTTCCTTGTTTAACCGCGCCTCTTCTTTGATTTGATTGGACGTATTTAAATTAAGAGTTTGTCTCTATGTTGTTGACGAGTTATGTGAGACCAAAAATGCTTCTGTTAATGGGATTTCCAATCGAAGTGGGGTTATTAATAGTTGTAGGCCTACTTAGTCCCGTAAAACGCATGCACCTGGTCCTGGTTTCTTGTTAAAGGCACCCCGGATATTCTAATTCAGTTGAGTGGTGGGTGTGAACCGAGCGGTGCCCCTCCGATTCGCACAGCCCCCCTCGCAACCCCCCTGCTCCTGCGTTTGGGAGTCATCCCTGGCCCTTCAGCGTCGGCCGCAGCCTTCATATTATCGAACCTCGTGTGTTTTTAAGAAAACATTGGCAGAATAATTCGCTTATTTAAATGTCCGATGCGTAGGATACATTGTTCCAATTGTACAATAGGCATGTACACGGAGGCAATACGCACGTATTGTGGTCCTCCCCCATGATGGGATCTTTACTGAATTATCCATCGGTAAATATTGATTAAAACTACCTTCACCACGTGTTTGCAATTTTTTCCATTTGCAAAAGCTTCACCATATTTTGTAGCCTCAAGGCCTACTTGTTACTCCCTAATCCTGAACTGTTTGAACTGGTTTGATTACCAGCGGGTAGCTGGGAGCAGCTCCGACGGGACCGAGGACTCCGATGAGCCGCCAGAGAGTCCCGAGAAGGACCCGGCGTGCCGGCGGAGGAATACGCGACTCACCCGTTCGTCACTGAGACTCAGTCAAAGTTCGCAAGGTACCATCAACATTTATAATGTGCTTACTGGGTAGAACGTCCGTTTTTCCGCATGTGTGTTGTAGCTCAACTTCCATGTGAATTTACCCCATATCGTGTAGGCTTATTGTATCAAAACGGCATTCTCGAACAAATACAAGTACAACACAACTAACAGTAACCTTGAATGAAATTATATGCTGACACGTTCAAGGGATGTGTGTGAATTGGATGTTTTGGCCTATGTGTTTGTAGTGTGTAATGCCCCAGGCAGAGGGGGTTGTGAACCCCTCCATTGTATACAGGCAGCCATAAAGCAGAATGGCCTCAGACAGCCGCCCCCACCCCCTCTATATGACCTCTTTAGGCTCGGCCTGCCGCACAGGATTTACAGCAGTGAAGTGAAACACTGACTATCTCTTCGCTTTGCTTACTTGTGTGCAGGCCATCGCAGCACTCACTATAGGCAATTTCCATTTTAGCGAGAAAACGGGCGTAGTCCCAAATTAATAACGATAGACAATAATGATTGTTGGCTGTCCTACATGGGAATGTTCTCTCGCCTCTACGAAAGTCAATCACAAGTATGTATGTGTATACTAAGCTAGCTTTATGCTGCTGCTTTCACTTGTAGGCCTAGTCATCGCAAAGGCAAGATGTTATTTCTTTTAGGTTCAGGTTAGCTTGAAAGGTAAATCATTATGTATTTGTTACGCTACATTATTTTGATCTATGATCCGTTGCTCTTCCAAAACCTTCTTTTTCTGTCTTTAATGTCAGCGTCGCTGTGCGGTGCTTATGCTCTCACGGTTCTATAGAATCCATCGTGTGTTTACTGTATTTTGTATTTGTTTTATATTATTTTATTTCATTTTGTTGTATCCTAGGAAACTCCAGTCCGGTACGGAGCAGCCCCTCTAAAACACTCGGATCAGAGGAGGCCGTTCATTTGGCAGCAGCAGCAGCAGCAGCAGCAGCAGCAGCAGCAGCAGAGTCGGTCTTCACTTCTGGACGCAGAGTCACACGCAGCCAGCAGGGGGCGACAAACGCCACGGCTAAAAAGTACCCGCTACGTCAAGGCAGGTCCTCCGGCTCCGACACCGAACTCACTGGTAGGAGCGATAAACCAAGCGGATCTCTCTAATAAGCTTAGCTACTCCCTATAAATGTGATTGTTTTTCATGGCGTCTAGCATAGCATTTTAAGAGTTGTGTGTAAATGTCTATATCCCCATTGTCACATCTGAGATATTCACATTTAGTAAATAGTTGCATTATCCCTCCACCCCTTCTCTTTGAAAAACAAAAAAAGGTCACGGCTGGTTACAGGTTGTTGGCCTCACCTTATACTATTATATGTTGTTTACTTTGAGACTGCATCGAGTGGTGATGTTCAGAATACGTTACACATCCTGCCAGTTTTTAAAATTATCACTCCAATATTGCATGTTTCAGAATAGGCGGTGTAATTGGCTTTTCTCAATTTAGTAACGTGTAATTAGCTAGCGGTCGAGGGGGTTGTGGGCTACGGGCATTAGTGGTGTCAGTCATTATTAAGGAAGAGATACATTGAAGGAACAGTTTATATATATATACTAGATACATACCACTGTCTGTAAAGTCCTTTGTCATTTATTTGTAGACTAAATGCCTTCACAGTCTAACTTTACAGTTAGACTGTAAAGACATCGACAGACCCCCCCCACCTAACGTAAAAAACCCCCCACCTGACGTGACCCCGACTTTGGATTGGTCAGATCTAAAGGCGTGTGACACTCCGCCCCGCACCCCCACGGGCAACGCCCCCTACTCGGAGTCTGACCTCCAGGCCTCCAGCCCCGGCAACAACCCCGGCGCCATCGTCGTCTCCCAGGAGGAGGACGAGCGGCTGGCCAAGGAGCTGTCTCTGAAGGAGGCGGCCGCCCACGACCTCTCCCACCGCCCCAAGCGCCGGCGCTTCCACGAGAGCTACAACTTCAACATGAAGTGTCCCACGCCCGGCTGCAACTCCCTGGGTGAGGACCGGCCGGCCGCTGACTGTTAGCAGCTGTGGCCCACTGTCAGGGGAAAGCTGCGTTCAGACGGCTCATACACAACATAGGATCAGTACGATGTTTTAACAGCTATTTCTTTGCGTCACAATGGTGTAGGTTCAGCTGTTTAAGATGGCCATGAAAGAGAAGATTCGCCTCTTGATCCACTATTTTCAGGGATGGGGGTGACATATGCAGTCTGATGTATTTTATTTTTGAAGGATAGGCTATAGGCTTGTGTGAGGAATGATTAATTATGTATACAAATAGGTGATGAATAATCTGTGATGCCCCAGATCGTTATCAGCCAATATATGCCTTTAGAAGTGAAATGGCTGATCAGCCGATCAACTTAAAATGTACGGCTTGCAGGAGCCGATCACATGACTCAACAGCTGATGTGCACGAGACGTGCCGTTATACTCAGACACTGCCAATTAATGGTAGTCCTGCTTTGACAATATTCATCTTTAAATTGCCCTCGATCTTGGTTATATGATAATAATCAAGCCTGCATCTCACTGGGCCTCAATCTCTTTTTTTTTTTTTAGATGTAGGTTTGCACTAAAAGAGTAGACACATGTCATTAATCATACATCCCCATTCTCAACAATTGAAGTAACTGTAATACGATAAGGATGCTTGGGTGTGTATTTTCCATGCAGTCTATGGTATCACCCGTTATAGCGCCTTTCTTTAATAATGTACGAGTGAGAGTCTGATGACTCATTCCAACAGTCATCCCACTGACTCCTTCTACTTCAGTTAGTGTTTCATTCATTCCAGCTTTCGTGTTTAACGCTCGGTAGGCTTTGAGTGTCAGAATCAGAATATCCACCTTGGTACGCATCAGGGCCCCATCTCGAGGGACCCATCATGTCTGACACACAACAAGACGTCACAGTGAAGCTGCAGACGTGTGTGGTCCTTCTGCCGCGCAGTGCTGCCCAACAGAGCGCTCCGCGGCTCCTATGTGAACCCGTTTTACTCCAAAGCTCTGCTGTAACGAGGACTATGACCGAGACTGGATCTGAAACCCACTGACTCCAAACAGCACTTAGGTGATAAACCAGGTAGAGCAGAGTGCACTGTGGCCCAGATTAAATTGATCTGGTCAGGAGTTTGTCAAATTCTAGTCAACCAATATTTTGGATGACTCCACCACTAATGTCCGTGTGGCACAGGGGTACAGCGGGCAGCATCAGTTCTTCACTGTTGTGCAGGAGGTTCCCTATCAAATCAGACAAACATGTTGTCAGAAACGTCATCACACGTTGTGCCTCTCGTTGTCTAAGAGACATGGTGGATGATGATCTGGACACGTTGACGTCCGGTAAACCCACATTTAAGGGATTGCTGCAGCATTGACGCGCAGGAGGGTACATGGTTCAAATCCGACATGACATGAAATCAAATGCTGTCGACTCTGATGTATACCTTATCCATACCTTATGTATACCGTATCTATACCTTATGTATACTGTATCTATACCTTATGTATACTGTATCTATACCTTATCTATACCGTATCTATACCTTATCCATACCTTATGTATACCTTATCCACCTTATGTATGTATACCTTATGTATACCTTATCCATACCTTATGTATACCTTATCCATACCTTATCCATACCTTATGTATACCTTATCCATACCTTATCCATACCTTATGTATACCTCAGGGCCAAGCCATGTTCACAAAGCTCGCCATAACATGGAGGACCCTGTTATCATTCCATGCAACTATATTTGATCATTGTTTTCATGAAAATTTCCTTATCACGTAATTTAGCCTCATGATGAATAGGGTGATGATTCATATAACAAAAATGCTCATCTACTTTTATACATTCACAACATTCCACTGAAAGTTGTGTTAGAAAAACATTTCCGAGCAGCGAATGAAAGCTGTTGCTGAATGCTGATTCATGTTTGATCGACAACTGTCACGGTCTGTCTGCCACGCCCCCTCCTCTACTCATTCATTCACACTCTGCAGCTGCGCCACATCAGGCGATTGGTGGAGGCTACAAATCAGCGCTTCACACACTAGTGCCAGATTGGTCTTTGCTGTTTCTACATGCAAGTCTCTGCAGCAATTCTCCTGCCACCTGTCCCGGATTCCTGATCCTGCCTGTTCCCCGTTATCATTATTTGTTTGGAAAACAAAGACGCTTTATTTTCACACGTGCGTGGTTTGGTGCTGCCATGGGGTCCAGTACCGAGCCGTTACAAGAACCCCTGAACTGAGCAGTGGACGCCCATATTCTGCCAGCCCAACGTGTTGCAGCAGATACAATCAAGTCATATCAAGGGCAGCCTGTGCTCATTCTAGACCAGTGAAAGCTGCAAAACTGCTGAAGCATGCACCTTGCACAGCGAGGGTGAAATGCAAAAGAAACATTAGACAATAAACGGGATGCCCTTTGTGGAATCAATGTGAAATGTGCCTAGAATGCATTCAGAGGAAATGCATTAAGGGGGGAAAAAAATCATTTCAAAATGTTCTCTTCCGAGAAACCCTTTTCCTTTACTCACGTGTCACCATTTTCTGTCTCTCTCACTGTCTTGTAGGCCATCTGACAGGGAGACATGAGAGACATTTCTCCATATCCGGATGTCCCCTCTACCACAACCTGTCTTCTGATGAGTGCAAGGTACACTAATCCTAACACACCTTTCAGTTTCAAATGTATTGAAGGATAACCCCTCAAGGTGAAGTATCTAGTAACAACATGTCATCAAAGATAATAATGTTACGGTACAGATTTGAAAAGTGCAAACAAAGTAACAAATAATGAAAACAGTTTTACTAGTGTATACAAATAGGATAGCTCGAAGAGACACCCTGTTAAGAATTGAATATGCAGGGAGTTAAATAGTTACAGGGTGGTAGAGTTGGACAGGGTGTTACATGATGTCACATGGAGTTACATTGTGTTATTGTGTTGCAGGGCTTTTCAGGGTGTTACATTGTGTTACATGATGTAACACATCATTACATTGCGTTACATGGCATGATAGGATGTTACGTGTCTGTTTTGGAGAAACAGGGTGTGATATTGGTTTACAGGGTGTCACGTGGTATAACAGGATGTTTCATGATGTGTCAGGGAGGGTGAGACAGGCTGCAACAGGGTGTTAGAGCGTGAGACAGGTTGCGACAGGGTGTCTTGGGGTGTTAAAAGGGTAACCGGGTGTCTGTGTGTGTTAAGAGGGTAACAGGGTGTGTGTGTGTTAAGAGGGTAACAGTGTGTGTGTGTGTGTGTGTGTGTGTGTGTTAAGAGGGTAACAGGGTGTCAGTGTGTGTGTGTGTTAAGAGGGTAACAGGGTGTCTGTGTGTTAAGAGGGTAACAGGGTGTGTGTGTTTGTTAAGAGGGTAACAGGGTGTCTGTGTGTGTTAAGAGGGTAACAGGGTGTGTGTGTTTGTTAAGAGGGTAACAGGGTGTCTGTGTGTGTTAAGAGGGTAACAGTGTGTGTGTGTGTGTGTTAAGAGGGTAACAGGCTGTCTGTGTGTGTTAAGAGGGTAACAGGGTGTCTGTGTGTGTTAAGAGGGTAACAGGGTGTGTGTGTGTGTGTTAAGAGGGTAACAGGGTGTCTGTGTGTGTTAAGAGGGTAACAGGGTGTGTGTGTGTGTTAAGAGGGTAACAGGGTGTCTGTGTGTGTTAAGAGGGTAACAGGGTGTCTGTGTGTGTTAAGAGGGTAACAGGGTGTGTGTGTTAAGAGGGTAACAGGGTGTCTGTGTGTGTTAAGAGGGTAACAGGGTGTCTGTGTGTGTTAAGAGGGTAACAGGGTGTCTGTGTGTGTTGAGAGGGTAACAGGGTGTCTGTGTGTGTTAAGAGGGTAACAGGGTGTCTGTGTGTGTTAAGAGGGTAACAGGGTGTCTGTGTGTGTTGAGAGGGTAACAGGGTGTCTGTGTGTTCCCAGGGCAAGGCGACATCGCGCGACAAGCAGGTGGAGGAGAGGGCGCTGTCACATCGGCAGGACGAGAACAGACACGCCACACGGAACCATGTGATTACAGCACACACACACACACACACACACACACTCGTATGGATGGAAAGGACACAATGCAAGTCTGCTTTTCTGCACAGTATCGACAGCCCAGTGCAGTGTTTCCCATATACAAATACCATGAGCTGATAGCCCTTCAGTGCCTTGCTAAAGGACTCCTCACCCCGACTTGCAGCAACCCAGACATGCACACAGGAAATGGTTTACAGGATGCAGACAAATAAACACATGCAGCCGTTTAAACTGATGCAGACATGTCACTACCGCCACCTCTAATGAAATGACAGACTGCTCACAGGTGTGTGTGTGTGTGTGTGTGTGTGTGTGCGTGTGCGCGTGCGTGCGTGCGTGCGTGCGTGGCTGGCACTCCCAGGCCCCATCAGAGCGGCAGCTACGCTACAAAGAAAAGGTGACAGATCTGAGAAGGAAGAGGAACTCTGGCCTTAATAAGGAGCAGAAGGAGAAGCACGTGGTGAGAGATGACGTTGTCTTGGTTGTTGTGGTCATGTGTTTCAGAGAAGGAGGCGTCACTCTCTGTTAGTAGTATTTCAGAAGTGGAAAAAAAAAGACCCTCATGAGGTCTTCTCTTCTTGTGCAACATATAACACAATACAAAACACAATTACTGCCTGTAATGTGATACATTTGAATGAATGTAATACAGCCCATAACACAATTATGAATCTGTTACCTAATTACATTGCATCCTTGTAAATGGTAATCTTTATTATCTTTTAGGTCTTTATTACCTTCTGGCTGGATAATCGTAATAAGATTTAAGAGTAATGTAATCATTTTGAAACATCCATGGTTGTTTGTGCAATTGGTCTAGCGTTCTGTGGGATTTTAAGTCTGTTATTCTTTTATTCATGTGTTTATGTTGTGTTTCTTCCGATTATGTGTCGTGTGCCCGGATTTCCCAGTATCATGCTATTTGTATCTGTGTTTACTTCCTCCAACACGCTCGGCCACAGTGTGAGGTAGACAGAGAAACGTCAGTGTTTACTGGCTCAGCAGCGTTTCGTGTCGCAGCGCTCTTCGAGATGGTGTGCACAATGCGCTTTGTGCATCTCTGTATCTCAGCAGGGATTTGTTCCTTTAGCTGCCCCACGGTACCGCGCGCTGCTTTGCGATACTAATTGAGGCCATATTTCATGGGAGGCGCGCTGCTGCTTTTGCAGAGACTTCAACATGTTGTAACAAACAGACGCTGGTCCCTGACCGGCAAAGAGAAAAAAGGCTCGTTCAGCTCAGATCCACAATTAAACCAACAAACTAAACACTAAAAGACCAACAAAAAGACAATAGTGAAATGGACAGACAGTGTGGAAGGCAGAGAGCCACAGCGATGCCCGGGAACCCTCGCTGTGTCCTCCATGGACGGGGGTTTTCATGGACCGCAGCGCGAAGAGAGAGAGATGCTCTCGCCGTCCAGACCGCGGGGACCCCCAACACAGCGAGTAAACGAATATTAACGCATCACACAGTTGAGTGCTGAAGCCATTTGTCTCCGAGACGCCTCGTGTGTTTGTATGTGACGGACGGTGACAGGCGGCCATGATGGACTCCGCCCCGTGTGCCCCGTTCGTTGCTTATTACTCTCAGTAACTCACAGCGCGCCGCTCTGGCAAAGCGGGTCTGGGTGACGCCGGCCTCCATCTCTCATCATTTCCTCTCATCGGCCAACCAGGTCCTGCGTCTTCATCAGGCACACATGGCCGCTCGCATCCTTTATCCCCGAGAGTCGTTTCTCCGACCTCCTGGGGCGTGTCCGTCTCAATAGATGGGGGTCACTTTGTGTGCGAGATGCAGACGACCATTGTCACCCCCCCCCCCCACCCCCCCTCACCGGAGGGAGCGTATGCTTTGTCAGTCTGGATGGGCTACAAACAGGTTGTCATTTATATCACGGGGGGTCAAACTTGAATGTATCTGGAACCAGGTCCGTCTCTCTGCGCTGCTACGCTTCCCAGACGTTGCTTAGTGAACATGATTTGCAACATTATCCAGCAGCAGTCAGCAGCAACGCCACGGCCGCCGCGTCTCCCCATGTGTGGAAGACAAAGACTCAGGCGCAGACCGGAGAGCGGCGTGGGGATCACTGGTCAACGCCCCCCCCCCCCCCCCGTCCCCCCCGTCCCAACACGCCATGGTGTGGTGGGCCCTGAGTCTGCATCCAGTCTAGAGCAGTCAGAGTGATGTGTCTGTGGTGGAAGGCTTGTTGGGGCCGGTTAGTGTGTGCCTGTGGGTGTTCTTACCAATGCTGTTCCGCCCAGGAGCACCGGCAGAGCCACGGGGCGAGTCGAGAGCCCCTCCTGGAGAACATCACCAGTGACTACGACCTGGAGCTGTTCAGGAAGGCCCAGGCGCGGGCCTCCAACAACCTGGTGAGAGAGACCGTCCCTCGAGGTCATGGCCTCCTTCAGCCTCCCATCCTGCTCTCCCGTGTTTGTGGTTCAGCCCTTCTTTATCTTCCTACCTTCTCTGTCTCTCTCTCATTTTCATTTCACCTCTGATCCCTTCGGCTCTTTCACCCCTAAGAGCTTCTGTGTGCTTCTCCAGCCACCCTCCTCCTTCCATGTGTTCTGCTTCTCCTCCTGGGCTCCTCTCTCTCTTGCTATCCTGCAGTGCTACGGCAAATGTCTTCAAATGTTTTCAGTAGGATTGTTAGTTTTCTTTGTACATCCATTTGGTTCTGATGTTGTTGTTGTTGTGCAATCTTGTCCCGTGCTTGCTCTGGGCTGACAACTGATGACATCACAGATGCTGATTGGCCGAGGCAGCTCTGGTTGGCCCCAGAGTGAAATCATCCTCAACCCACCGAGACGACTGACCATCTGTCGGCTGTGTTCTCGGTTCACCGCTCATTCCTGATGCTCTCTGCCCTTCTGTCCCCCCTAACCGGGTCCCACTCCACCTGCCCCAATTCCATCTCCCTTCTACCTCCTCCACCTTAACCCCATCTCTCCCCCCCCCATTAACCCACCTCCTCCACCCTACCACCTCCACCACCTTCACCCAACCCTCTCCTCCCTGCCACCTCCTCCATCTTAACCCCACCTGCCTACCACCTCCTCCACCTTTACCCCGCCCTCTCCTCGTTCCACCTCCTCCACCTTATCCCCACATCCTCCTGCTCAACCCCACCCCCTCCTCCTCCTCCTCCTCCTCCTCCTCTCCCGGCACAGGAGAAGCTGCGGCTGGCGGGACAGGCGTCGTCGGAGGGCGGCAACATGATCAAGAGCATTGTGCTGGGCCGCTACGAGCTGGACACCTGGTACCACTCGCCCTACCCGGAGGAGTACGCGCGGCTCGGCAAGCTCTACATGTGCGAGTTCTGCCTCAAGTACATGAAGAGCCAGACCATCCTCCGCCGCCACATGGTGAGCCATCAGGCCTCTTAGGGGCAGCCGTAGGACGGACCAGTGCTACCACATGGTGAGCCATCAGGCCTCTTAGGGCGGCCGTAGGGCGGACCAGTGCTGCCACATGGTGAGCCATCAGGCCTCTTAGGACGGCCGTAGGGCGGACCAGTGCTGCCACATGGTGAGCCATCAGGCCTCTTGGGGCGGCCGTAGGGCGGACTAGTCCTGCCACATGGTGAGCCATCAGGCCTCTTAGGGCGGCCGTAGGGCGGACCAGTGCCGCCACATGGTGAGCCATCAGGCCTCTTAGGGCGGCCGTAGGGCGGACCAGTGCTGCCACATGGTGAGCCATCAGGCCTCTTAGGGCGGCCGTAGGGCGGACCAGTGCTGCCACATGGTGAGCCATCAGGCCTCTTAGGGCGGCCGTAGGGCAGACCAGTGCTGCCACATGGTGAGCCATCAGGCCTCTTAGGGCGGCCGTAGGGCGGACCAGTGCTGCCACATGGTGAGCCATCAGGCCTCTTAGGGTGGCCGTAGGGCGGACCAGTGCTGCCACATGGTGAGCCATCAGGCCTCCTAGGGCGGCCGTAGGGCGGACCAGGGGAGGGCAGCACTGAGAGGGAGGCCAGGGAGGAGCGGGAGAGGGAATGACTCCCCCCCGCCCCCCCCCCCTCCCCCTCTGCTCCCCCACTCCCAGTGTTTCTCCTCCCCTGAGAGGTGCTGCATTCACAGACTTGGAACTGACAGGCTAGATGGTTCCACCAGTAGGGCAGGTCCGAGCGTGACATTGGCATGTTCAACCAGCAGTTCTTTTGGTTGTTTGTGAGGCGTTGTGTCTAATCGAGGAATGCAGAGGTTTCTTCCTTGTGGTAGTTATTGGCTTTTCAAAGCAATTAAAGCAATTGAGTAGTCAGTGCTTAGTTTCAGCCATTTGAGTCCAGAGTAAGTGTGCATACCTGACACAGTGAGCTTGTAATTCAACTCTAAATCCCCCAGTAACTGTGCTCCTCTGTTTCATTTGTTTTCCTCAAGGCCAAGTGTGTGTGGAAGCACCCTCCAGGCGATGAGATCTATAGGAAGGCAAACATCTCTGTCTTTGAGGTGGATGGCAAAAAGAATAAGGTAAGATATCTTGGTTTGGGCTTCCTCAAAACATTGTAATTTACTTAAAATGTGGTTAACTCCCACCATAAAAACAACACACACTACCACCATAACAATTAAACAACAATGAACAGTGAACTACCACCATAACAACAAAACACTACTGCTACCATAAAAGTTAAACATGGTGAGCTACCCCATAACAACGAAACATGGTAAACTACCACCGTAACAAGCAAGGTAGACTACCACCATAACAACCAAACACAGTAACTGTAAACTACCACCGTAACAAGCAAGGTAGACTACCACCATAATAACCAAACACAGTAACTGTAAACTACCACCCTAACAAGCAAACATGTGGCAAACTATCACCATAACAACGAGACATGGTAAACTACCACCATCAAAACCAAATATGGTAACCTTCCATCATAACAAGAAAACACGGTAAACTACCACCATAACAACTAAACATGGAAAACTACCACAAGAATACATACTACCAAATTGGCGCTGTGTTCAGATCTACATAGAGGGTGAAAACCACAACGGCCCAACAAATCTAGAGCACTTTCCTGGATGTAAGCTCTCCATAGAGCACACACACACAAGTAATTGTATTATTTCCTACCACTTTATTGGAATCGTTACCCTTTTAAATTCCCCAACCTGGGTTATTCCACCCTAATGCCTCTGTCATTAACATGTACTATAAATGAGATTAAACCCTGATTATATGCTATTAGGAATGCTTTCTAATTTCTTGCCGTGTGTTACAAAAGCAATGGATTGAAAAGAATTGATCTACACCACAACCTTCATTAAGGTACTGTGGAGGCCGAGTTGAGGATGCTCCATAAAGCATTTGTGCAAATTTTATTTGTGCAAATGTATGCAATTTCCCTCAGGGATCATTAAAGTATGTCTGTCTGTCATTTAAGTTTGTTTACAATATCCCTGGGATGTATGCCCTAGTGGTAAAACATATCACAATAACATATTTCCTTTTTCTTCCTTATACAGTCCCCTAACTGCAAAAAATGTACCCTGTAAATATATGGTAAATTATAGTACTGTTTTTTTTTGTGGAAAACAAACAGTAATACCTGGTAACAACCTCCACAGTAGCAGTGTTGTTTGTTTCCATGGTATTACAATATTAAATATTAAATATTAATTATATTGAATATTTCTTTGTCCATGGAATTAAAATGACATTTTAGCTTATATGTTCTACAACATTACTAAGTAAAGATATTACAATTTACAAAATAAAAGTTGAATATGTAAATAAGCAGAAACGGGACTATAAAAGCTTAGTTTGTTTCCATGATATTACCAGCCTCTTACCATAAACCATGTATGTAACTGTTTATTACTTTTCCATGCTATAACTTAACTATAACTTTTACCATGCATCTTCTACAATGTTACTAAGTAAAGATATTACAATTTACAAAGTAAACTGAGACTATAAAAGAAGGCAATGTTTAATATTCCTCCACTTGCGTCGTAATCTCAGTAGCCTGTTCTTGATTTATTCTGTGTTAGTGTTATTTACACTTTGGACAATGTTTCACAAATATTTTTCCCCGAGTGCCACTTGATATTAGGAATATCACCATCAGCGATCTAATAGTGTAAAAAATGATCCAAAGTCCAGTCTTTAGACCAAGACCAATCTGGAAGAAGTCTGTCCTTAAGACCAATCTGGAAGAAGTCTGTCCTTTCTCACGGAGCTGTTTTTCAAGCTGCAATCGAATATCGACAAACAAAAATCACGGTAATCAGATCAAATAAACTCCGGCCCCATCCCCAGAGTGTGTGTGTCCCGCGGCCTGTACCAGGACCCCCAGCCTCCAGGGGGAGCAGCCGGGCAGCACTCACTGTTTCTTCACACTCGGTGAATCCCAAAGTGCCCTGAACCACAGCCTGACCACATCACAATCACACCGGAGACCAGGAGGAACATTTCAAAGTGTTTCCAATGGACTCAAATCCCTGTTTAATTCACCATTACTTCACCCGTCATAAGGAGGTAACCGTGTGGCCAGTCGGGTGTTAATGCACGTAGACTGTATAAAATACACGTTAAACTGGGTTAACATAGACTGTATATAACAGAGGTTAAACTTATTTTTGATATGTGTGCATTAATGGAAACTAAAGTACACACAAAAGGATTACATGTCTATTTGTTGATGTTCAGACCTCCTACAACAAACAAAAAAGATTTTATACATTTTCAAAAGTAAAGGTCGGGTAAAAAAATGTAATGCTAAAATGGGTCACAAAAAAATACTTTGGCAGCTGTTTTTTTATCATGTTGGGTCTGAGAGAATAATGAGGACAACAGTTTCAGAAATTGGTCCAACATTCAGTGAGAATGCTACAGATGTTATTCTCAACATTGGGCTGCTCTTTTAAAATAGAAATGATTGTTTTTGCCACTGACAGGCTAAAATACATTCTGTCATTATGGAAAGGATCCCTACAGAGAAATACATGTTTTTCTTTACATTTGGCTTTCTTTACATCATGACCAAATCTCACTGGACATGAAGTTGGACGTGGATGTTCTCTTATTTCAGCTGTTGTTTCTCTGTATTTACCTACTTATTTAACCACTGATATATTACAATTTACCATATATTTACCATGTTAATACTTTTGTTTTTCGGTGAAGCGTTACCAAGAAAGGCTGCCCTAAGTCATCTTCATTGTCACCTCATTATTATCTGGATGTTCCCAGATCTACTGCCAGAACCTGTGTCTCCTGGCCAAGCTGTTCCTGGACCACAAGACTCTGTACTACGACGTGGAGCCCTTCCTGTTCTACGTCATGACGGAGGCAGACAACACCGGCTGCCACCTGGTGGGCTACTTCTCCAAGGTAGAGCCTGGGGCCCTCAACACCGCCTGCCCCATCCTGTCTCTGTGTGTGTGTGTGTGTGTGTGTGTGTGTGTGTGCGTGTGCGTGACCTGATGTGTTGTGTGTGTGTGTGTGCAGGAGAAGAACTCTTTCCTAAACTACAACGTATCCTGCATCCTGACCATGCCGCAGTACATGAGGCAGGGCTACGGCAAGATGCTCATCGACTTCAGTGAGTCCTGTGTGTTTGTGTGTGTGTGTGTGTACTATTATGTGTATGCGTGTGCACACATAATAGACTATCCCTGTCATAGAGTTTGAAACCCAAACTGCAGTGCTTGTGTTTGGTGCTGATTTACAGTACTTACTGGTATGTAATAAAAACATACCTAAAATATTAATGTACCTAAAATACAAAAAATACAATAAAAATACAATACAATGCCAATGAATCCTTTGCTCTTTGCAGGCTACCTGCTGTCTAAGGTGGAGGAGAAGGTGGGCTCCCCAGAGCGACCCCTCTCCGACCTGGGCCTCATCAGCTACCGCAGCTACTGGAAGGAGGTGCTGCTGCGGTACCTCCACCACTTCCAGGGCAAGGAGATCTCCATCAAAGGTCCGACCTCGTCCCGTTTGGGTCAGCGTTAGTGGGTTTACAGAAAGACAACAACAACAACAACAACAACAGGGTGTCTGACTCAACCTTGCCCCTTTAAATGGAGGGCATCATTCTGTTCCTAGCTGACGTGTTTATCTAGCTGTCTAGAGCGGTAGCTAGCTTGTTTACACATGGTTCAGTTAATGCTATTGCTCCATAGGTGTCGTTGTTCTTACTGAGCAACACATAGCAGTGTACGTACTTGTGGGCTTGTATGTCTTCTGTTCCAGACTCTTGCGCTAATGGAAGTCCTGCTGTGTTTCACAGAGATCAGCCAGGAGACCGCAGTGAACCCCGTGGACATAGTCAGCACACTGCAGTCCCTGCAGATGCTTAAATACTGGAAGGGAAAGCACCTTGTACTGAAGAGACAGGTAATGCCACACAACTTCTGTTCTCCTTACAGTCAACTTGTGTGATGGCATTATGATCATGGCATCTGGAATGGACAATGTCAATTCCATAGTGGATAATTGTAAATACATACAGCATGTCTGGGTAAGATGCGATGATCAAGTGTCTGACAGGGTAAGCTCCGTCTGAAACCAGTGTGTGTTCGGTCATTTGTTTTATTGGATGTATTTATCAATTCAATCATTTAAAATAACCTCTCTTCATTGAGTCGTAGTTTCCTGACTCTCACGCGCTCCCCGGTTCTCCTCCTGCAGGACCTCATCGACGACTGGAAAGCCAAGGAGACCAAGCGTGGCGCCAGCAAGACTATCGACCCCAGCGCCTTAAAATGGACGCCGCCCAAAGGGAGCTAGAACAATTCCTATTTCTGACATTTCTCCCACACACACACTTGCGCATGCACTGACCCACCATTCCCCCCCCCACACACACACACACTCCACACCGAAGAGACCATCACAGTCCAGCCCCACTCCGTGGTCACCATGGAAGTGGACGTTTACTTCAAGATTTGTTGGTCAATGTCATGGCTACAAGGCTGAAGTCCGTTACTTTGTTCAAAGTGAACTACATGTCTCTCAGTGTAGTTTAATGTAGAATATGAGTAGTCACTGATGGAAGATGAGAGGGTATTAAGAGGTAATTATAACCGTCATCTTTTTGTATCAACGGAAAGTCTGACCTGGCCGTGGTCAGAAAACGGTTGTATTGTAGTAGTTGTTGTCACAGGGGAGATGACGTGCTTTCTCGGTTCTTATTATATCATTATATATAATATTATATATATACATAACTAATGTGTAAACTTAACAGAACCTACTACATGCTATGCGACATGTACAAATTGATTTCAATGCTTATGTTTGACAAATCGAACATTGTAAAAGAAAAAGAAGAAACTAAAGTCTGATCACCTGTTCTATGCAGCCCGTATGCTGGAGCTGACCATTTGCACATTTGAAAAGTCAAATGCTTCCAGTGACTCTTACTAACTCCTACACATTTTAATTTGAAAACAAAAATGGGTGATCTACACACAGACACATACCATTTATAAAGCTCTCCCCTTTCTCATTGTTGGCAGACTATGGTTCTGATGCAGGACTCGCAGCACAGACATGGGACCAAACACTACTCCTTCACCTCATCCATTGTCCCACCATGGGGCAGGCTCACTGGGCGTAGGTCAACGTTGGCTCCCAGACACTCCCAGATGAATACAGAGCACCAGGCACCACTTGTAATCCAATCTGTCACAGACAGCCCCCCCATTCATTCATTCACACTGCGCAGACCGGCACAGCACCCTCCATCGGGTTGTCAAAACACTGAACACACAACAACACACAGGTGGACGTGGCTGACTCACGCAGCGCTCTGCTCCTGCAGACTGGAGCCAGCCGCCTGATTCAACAGGACAGGACTCAAACCCCCCACACACACACACACACACACACACACACACACACACACGCACGCCATCCGAGGGTTTTATGAATGGAGTGGCGCTGACTTTCCATCGTGTTAACCTGTCAGCATCACCGGACAAAGGAAAGAATCCAGAACCGCACATCTGCTGGACCTGACCGTGGTCTGTCTGGGGCTCTGCCACCTCGCTAGGTGGCTGCTGGGCTGTTTGACTCGTGAGATGCCCAGAAGAAAACAGCCTGGCAGCCGGCAGCCATCCATAACCAGCAAACCTAATGAAGACACAAACGCATGCACACTTCACAACATTTTGGTCTGACACCAGAAGGACATAGAATGTAACGTCTTGATGGTATTATGGTACACATGTGGGTATATATATATATATATATATATATATATATATATATATATATATGTATATACATATACATACAGCTGAAGTAATATTGAAGTAACATTTACATACAATACATGTCAACTTCAGTGGGGGGTAGTTGATAGCAGAGCATCACAACTGCGAGTCTGTTCTCTTGCTGCACCAACAGCGTCTGTGTGTCATCGTTCTCTCACCTCGTCAGCGTGCGGCCGGTCAGTCCTCAGCGGCGCCACAGGAAGCTGCCATTGGCAGTCAAACTGCAATGTAAAGGGGAGTTGGCTGCCTTTCTTTTTCTGAATTTAGTTTGCCACTTGCACTGTCCATTCCAAGAGTCTCCTCTATACAGCCTTTGTCCCAGAAAGAGTGTTTTAAAAGTTTTAATGGTATTCTTTTTGAGGAATATAATGGGAGCGAAAACGCTGCCTTTTCTTTCTCCCTTTTGTGTTGTGGTAAATTGTTGATTTCATCCTTTTCCTACCTCTGTGATTTGACTACTGTGTTGCCAGACTTGCCCTTGAATGGTTTTTTTTTTGCCTGTAAACTCCAGTTTTGGTTCCCTGGGTGTTTCCCAATACATAGTGGTTTTTGCAGCCACAAGAAGTAATTTACGTTTTATTGTAAATATTTATAGTTTTAAGAGAATGTCATGGTACTGTTTAGAGGGTCTGACACTATTGGAAGAATGGAGGGATGTTTTAAAATTGCAAGTGTCATTTTAAAGATGGCTTGTCTCTGTGGAGGTTCAATCCAGGGTGTCATAAAGCAAAGGCCTTTTACATTTTACACACGCAGATTTCACTTCATTTCATTTTAGAGTTCTGATTAAATCGTGCATGAATGTGTAGATGCAGGGCGAGATGGGTGGGGTTAAAACAACCCTGTGTGTCTGTGTGTGTGTGTGTGTGTGTGTGTGTGTATATATACCCAGCCAACAGCACCTCCCCATTAGTGTCCAAACCACATGGTTGTAGTAGTAGGACATGAATGAAATGCTTGTCATAACATGGAATGAACTTAGAAAAAACCCCACATATTCTGTCATGTAATATTTTTTTAGGTTTTTTTTTTCATTATAGTTTTTATTGAGATGTTGCCCTATTTAACTCTCATTGCTGTTATTTGTTTTGTCCATCTGTTGTACATGTGGATTGGCTGTGAAAGGTGTGTATGCTGTATATGTGTGTGGGTGGGAGTGGACACTTTGTGTCTGGAGGTTTTTGACGAACCAACTTGAACCCATCTTCTAGCATGTTGCTTTTATTTGGTCTTTGTGTCAAATTATTTGTCTGCCTTCCTTTCCTTACTTTGACAGTGTTTCCTGTGGGGTGTTGGTTCTATATTTGTTTTTGTAAAGTACTCTCATGAGGAAATGTGACCTATAATATAGATTAAATACTATTATTGGTACACTTTATATTCATATATTGAAATGCCATATATTTAAAAAAAAAAATGTTTTATGTTGATCTTGACTTCGGTTCACCCCAAAATCTTTTAAAGAAAAATTACCAATGTTGGCACAAAAAATGTCGTATGTTGAAATATTGTTTTGGTGATTAAGTGCATCTCAAATGAGATGGTTTTAACACTGAAGGCCTATTACTAGATCACTGTTTAGTTATAAAGGAATTTTAAAGTCCTTGTTTGTGTGTAACCCTATTTGTCGTACAAAATGTTTTCTTTTGTTCTAAAAGAACAGTTTCAGTTTGTTCATCCTCCACGCTGAACCTCTGTAGACGTATGATTGCTGAGTGTCTGCCGCCTCTGTGCGCTCCTGTTTGCCTTATCTCCTGTTCCTCACTTCATTGTGTCCTATTCTTCAAGGCCTTTGGCAGCTATTGAATCACAGCAGAGTCCCAGAGAACCATAGTGGTGTTTTAACATGTTGGTGTTCTATGTTGATATGAAAGGAAGGTGTATTATTTGATTGATATATATATATATATAAAATAATACACCTTCCTTTCTGAACATGCACGCTTTTGGCTAAAGCAGTCCTAACAACAGCTGTGAACATGTACTCTTGTGGCTGTAGTGTTTTCAGAATGCACTGGCAGCTCTGTGGCTTGCTATAGTTCTCCTCCAGAGTCCATCTGACCCAGTGGCAGCAGGTATCGACACGGTGGCACGCCTGCTTTTGTAATTGCCTCACCCTATACTTCCTCCTCCTCACTTCAATAAATGTAGAAGAGGTTAAATGAAAGGTAACTGGTGTGTGCTGGTGTTTTGTCTCTCTTTTCTGCGGCTATTGCTTTGCAAAAAACACTTACCTCCAAATCGACAAAAGTCCTTGAATTTGTAGATATTTTAAGCAAACTCAAATGTTATTCTTAAACTATTCTGAAAAAAAACTTATATTATGATGCACACATGACTAAATTGGTTCTGGTAATCTGTAAAAGGATTGCTGGCTAAATGTAAACTTCTCCACTCAAAAGATACTCAAAAGAATTGGATTTGGTGACTGGTGTCCATGTGTTTCCTGTCTGCAGCCATTGTCACTGCATTGATTTTTGAGGGAAATTTTGCAGCTAACAATTGTGATTCTTATATCGTGATTTGGTCTTCCCGTCATGTCAAACTGTTGGGAATCGGGACGTGTTTCTGTCAAATCAGCTTCTGATTTGGAGGTAGATAATAGTCTACCTAGCCTACCTAGATAATAGTCATGTCTGTTTAAAGGTCATTCCTGCAGCTGTGTAAGTCATGTTTGCGGTGAGCCCTCCACAAGGGTGGTTGTGAACCACGACCCGACAAGATGCTGGCAAGACACGTGTGCATTGTGAGAGAGTCACTTTGAACAAAATAATGTTTTATTGAAGAAAATGCAGCATTCCTTCTCAATACAGTTTTTCAAGCATGGCAGCCTCTGCCCAAAATATGTTTAATGAGGGACCTCATGGGATACAACTCAACCCTTACTCCCACCTGGGACACAACTCACCCCTTACTCCCAGGTAACTCACCCCTTACTCCCACCTCCCTGGGCTTCAAGCAGGCGAGGCAATGTAAATATACACACAGCAAATGGAACTGACGTTCAATAAGCGTTGAACGGACATGTCTGTCTTATGTCAGCTTGTCTATGTCTACTGTTACTGCGTGGAGCTGCGGTCTCATTGGCACGGCAGGATCAATGATGAGTGGCGAGGTAATAGGTGAGGATACAGATTATCAAATGGAAAAGTTATTGTTTTCATTTTCTCCTCAGGTCTAGTAGTACTTGGGCAGCAATTCCTCCTCCACATCTAGAAAAACAGCAAACAGACAATATGGTTTGTTTTTATGTTGGACAAAGTAGAGGACGTTTTCATTTCTTTCTCTAAAAAACACACACATACAGCTTGTAGGCATGCATGTGAATAGTATTACGTTTGAATTAAGGACAAAGGTATGCATTGTAAACAGCAATGACCTATTAGTAGGCTGCCTGCAGCAAAGTGCACAATAAAGCATCTTTTGTTCTTTCATTTAACACCCGAACCCCATCCCAATGCAATCACCATAGAGATGTACCATTAAACACACGACAAACACACAAGGCGCCATGGGGCCTCTAGATCAAGACGTATATGTTGCATTACCTCCACGTAAGCTTCTTCTGCCCATCAGGCCCACAAACATCTCTCCTCTATTCCCTGCCCCTGCATGAAGATATAGAGACATATTATGTGAACAATGGACACAACCCTATAGCATATGACTTTTAGGAAAAAGTCACTATTGATCACTATTCAACTAGGCCTACTTGGCTATTGATCTATAATGACTATAAGGAACCCTGTCTACATCGCATAGGCCTATGTGGTGCAAGTTATCTATAAATACGACACAGAGACAACACGAACATATACACAACAGTGTGGTTTTCCTTCACAATAATCAAAATGAGCGAACTCACGTTTCCTGCCCAGTTTCGAAAGTTGCGTCTCATCACCTGAAATGAGACAGACCATTTTGAAATGACATCTCGCATGAGAAAACCAGCCTGACGTATTATCGACACAGCCCGTTTTTTTTTTCTGGGCATATGTTTCTGTATTGGGTGACATAACATGCGGGCTACCTGTGCTGCGACCCATCAGACCGTGAAACTGCTGCGCTCTGGAGCGCTTCATGAGGTCGGCCAGCCGGAGGTTCAGGGCTCCTTCAGGGGGGAAGCCCTGCAGAGGAACACACGGGCGGTCATAACTCCGCCTCCTCAGCACCGCTCATCAGCATGAGCTTCAGGGAGGCGCTGCCCCATCCGAGTCTAGTCTGCTTTAGGATGTACAAAGCTTAGATGTACAACAACGGCAGGTTGCTCTATTTCCAACATTTGAAACCCAAAGAGGTTCGGAGATCGTATGAACGATTAGGCCTGTCCATAATTCCTCACGTGGATCGTTTTATTCTCCACAATTTTTTGGAAGGGGGCGGGGTCTTTCCAACACCTGTTTCTTTTCGAAATTATGTTGGACAGTTTGCACTCAACATCATCTGCAAACGAAGGTCCTCATGATTACCTTGATTATTAGACAGGTTATTTGAGAGTGTGTTGAGTGCGCCTGTGAGACGCTCTCCAAGGTTCTGAATCCTGAGTGCAGCTGATCGGAGGTATGCCTGCCAAACGTAACTGCAATTGCCAATCAATAGCGAATAAGAATATAAATGGTACAAATGGCATTTGGGAACCCTTTAATTAGCTAAAAAGATTGGATTTTTTTTGTAGAATGCACAAATAATGTAATAATATAAGGCAATGGACTGCATTTACTAAGACAAACTATTGAGAGTTCCCTTAAGTATGACGTAGAAAGAAAATCAATGAAAAGCTTTAGGTAAGTCCATTTTAGAATGAGATCCACTGTCAGCTTACCTGCCAGTTGTCCGTGTTCCACATCTCCCTGTCCTCCTCACTGGACAGAGGCGACCCCAGAGCGACGTAAACTTGGCCGAACACTGCGACTAAAAGCAATACAATAAACTTAAGCAACTCCATCTTTGCGAACAGCCAAGTGCTTGCAGTCGACTGTTGTCGGCTGAAGAAAAGTTAAAAACGGACGCTACGTTATACGCCAATTTATACCGAACCTCTCCTTGCTGTATTGTTGCCCTTTAGTCGTTGAGTGTCTGCTTTGTTGCTGACTGGTCGGCTGCTTTTATAAAGGCGCTCACCTTGCTCCACCCATGAACTGCCGTCTGCCCCCGTCTGCCCCACGGTTACTTTTTCCAATAGATTAGCGGAGATATTCTTTATGGCGCTGACGCAGAGGTGTTCCGGTGAGTGCCTCATCAAACACCATCTGACCATTTCCCAAACTCTGATTGATAGATATTTTGTTAATCAGGTTTCATGTCTGCGTGTGCTTTATTTATAACATGATTATATTGCATACATGTTAATAGCTGATTTAATGCAATGTGTAAATGTTCCAAATGACCTGGGAAAGGGGAAAGATTGAAAGAAGATAAAGTTCAGAACTTTATCAGCTGTGATCTACGTTCAATGACGTCGTCCAGCTCGTTTT